>JAFIRS010007611.1:0-23440 GCA_018342105.1 Gonioctena quinquepunctata | reverse complement strand
GTAGTTTCATGAACGTGACGTCACGGGTACTCTTTCAAACGCAATATCTTTTCGAAATGAAAAATATATGATGGCATTCTTAGTCAATTGGACGTTTCATATGAAATACAATCGACCTATATAAGTTTTGGAATTTATTTTTCCTGAATGGAAAGGTCCATTACTGTTGATGGTTTGAAATCCTGACATTCAACAATTTGGGGGATAATTAAAACGGGGCTGCGGTTTTCTTACCTTGGTAGATGGACAAGAATGCACCACCTGGTCAGCGATATTAACATCAGATTACACACACAAGTTTTTGTATAGCATGAGCATTCGTTTCGGGCCAAATATTTCTTTGGTACCCCATGCCGAGGATGCGTCATCCCCTCGTCCTCCATGAATAATGGAAAACACAGCTAAGGTCGCCCTTTTTAGCACTGATAAATGGAGGGGGCGTATAATCAGACGAACACAATAGTAAAAATGAAATGATCCTGAATGAACAATAAGAGACGAAGACGGAATAGCATCAAAACCCCTTTTTTTCCATAGACGCTTCACATAGTCCACCCTATAACTTTTTGTGGATGTTGGCAGTGATAAATCATCTTCTCCATCCGATTTCTCATCCCATTCTGGTCGTTATGATACAATTCATCATCGAACTGTAGTTGGTTATGATCATTATTGCCTTCTCCATCACCCGTTCGTAATTTGTGTTATCGCTATCATCATCTAAGAAATAATCTAGATCTCCATCTAGATTTTCATCTCATACTGATAGTTTTACAGAACGTTTCTTGGAGAACGGAGTAATATAACATTTTGATATATAGATATATATATATATATATATATATATATATATATATATATATATATATTATATAAATATAAAGAGAGAATTTACAGAACGTTTCTTGGAGAACGGAGTAATACATTTCAAGAAAGTGCTAACCGTGACATGTTTCGGTTCGCTCATCAGTGGGAAGTGCAAGGATGAACAACACTTGGTAGAAAACGACAATCAAGGAGTCAACAACAGACCAGCCGCTATTTGTGATTTCGATCAGCAGACCTAATTCAGGGCACAACAACGTACCAGGAGGCAGCTATAGCTCCGGTGACATCGAGTCAGGAATATAAATATGAAAGAGAGTAATATCGAGGGGACTGTTAAAAACAAAATGGAAGGAATTTAATGGAAATAGCCCTCAGAGAAAAGTGCTAACCGTAGACACGTGTTTCGGGCTCTCGGCCCTCATCATTAAATTCCTTCCATTTTGTTTTTAACAGTCCCCTCGATATTACTCTCTTTCATATTTATATTCCTGGACTCGGATGTCACGCAGGTAGCTATAGCTGCCTCCGTGGTGACGTTGGTTGTTGCCCTGGAATTCAGGGTCTGCTGATCGAAATCACAAATGAGCGGCTGGCTTCTGTTTGTTGACTACTTTGATTTGTCGGTTTTTACCAAGTGTTGTTCATCCTTGCACTTCTCCACCGTACTGATGAGGGCCGAGAGCCCGAAACACGTGTCTACGGTTAGCACTTTTCTCTGAGGGCTATTTCCATTAAATTCCTTCCATTTTGTTTTTAACAGTCCCCTCGATATTACTCTCTTTCATATTTATATTCCTGGACTCGGATGTCACGCAGGTAGCTATAGCTGCCTCCGTGGTGACGTTGGTTGTTGCCCTGGAATTCAGGGTCTGCTGATCGAAATCACAAATGAGCGGCTGGCTTCTGTTTGTTGACTCCGTTGATTTGTCGTTTTCTACCAAGTGTTGTTCATCCTTGCACTTCTCCACCGTACTGATGAGGGCCGAGAGCCCGAAACACGTGTCTACGGTTAGCACTTTTCTCTGAGGGCTATTTCCATTAAATTCCTTCCATTTTATATCTATATATATATATATATCGAGAAAGGTAGTATCTTGACTGGATTAATTGGCAAAAAAGGTGAATTTGGAAATTTTCAGTAACTGAAGATTATCCTTGGGGTTGCAGTCATATAATATATTGGCCTGATAAAGTAAAACTCTTGTTTAACTTGTGCTTTCGAATTTTTTTTATTCTTTTCAAGACATTAATGTGAGGTTTGTATCAAATAATTGCTGATGCATGTCCTTAAACATCATAGGAAAAAACAAACAAAAAGAGTTGTTTTTTTCGGCAATGGAATGTTGGATACATTGAAAAACATTGGAGAAAATACAAAAACAACACACACGCACACAATTATGATTGTAATCAACTGGTTACAATCAGTGCCAGTGCCAAAAAAAACAACTCTTTTTGTTTGTTTTTTCCTATGATGTTTAAGGACATGCATCAGCTATTTTTTGATACAAACCTCACATTAATTTCTTGAAAAAGAAAAGAAAATTTTCGGAAGCTCGACAAGTTGAACAAGAGTTTTACTTTATCAGGCCAATATATTATATGACTGCAACCCCAAGGATAATTTTCAGTTACTGAAAATTTCCAAATTCACCTTTTTATATATATATATATATATATATATATATTATGTTATGGTATGTTATGTTTGTTTTTTATTATTTTTTTCTTATTCATTTCTTATAATTTTGTAACAAATACCAACCATATCTATAAAATTTCCGGCTATGACACTTTTACCAATGTAGAGATAATTCTCTCAATCTCAAGAGGGTTGCAGCAGCACCATCTACTTCTTTACTTGTTGTCAATATACTGTTTATGTTACGAATATAGATTGTAATGTGATCAAATAATAAATAATTAATCCAGAAAAATTGTTAGATAGTTGTTTTTTTTAATCAAAAATCACTTAAGCTGCCTATTTCTGAAAGATAACTTCACTTAACTTATATTAATTATAATTTCCAAACAATCAACATTAAAATAAATTGCTTGGTCATGCGGCAATCTAGATATATTCCAAAAATAACTATTTGTGGGTGATTCTCAGTTCCTATCATAAATTGGAAGAAGAAAGATGTGACCATGAGATACGTATTATTACGAATAAATACAAAAATATTTGTCTGAGGAACTTCAGCACTTTGTTAAGTTTTTTAAAGAAAAGTACCTGTTATGTCTTATGCTTCTCACTCTCTTGATTCCTAGGATGTTCAGTGGATTGTTTTAGTGAATATCTTGCAAAAGTTCGCCTACTTTACTCCTGGTGATGTCCAATGTTGGCAATCTAACCTCAAATTCTAGGCAAGTAGTTTCTAGTTTGATTTTTGTTCCTTAATTTGTTCTTGATTATCTTATATGGATTATTATATATGTGATTTGTTCAGCTTGAACCCCTTTCACTTGTTATTCTTGTCATAGAAGAAAAAAACCTTCGTGTCGTTTTTTTACCTTCTATTTATCCTTTTCGCTCTCCTGGTTACCATCCCTGTTTGTTTTTTCTGTCTTGGTTTTTTTCAACACATTATTTCACTTTCTAACTTATTGTACATACAGGGTGTTAGTGACTTAGTGCGACAAACTTCAGGGGATGATTCTACATGAAAAAATAATGACAGTTTGCTTTATAACTTTCGTCCGCAAATGTTTCGTTTTCCGAAATACGGGGTGTTTAAGTTTTTCTCAAGAACTGACTATTTATTTATCGCTCTGAAACCAGTCGAGATATGCGGATAAAATTTGGTGAGTTTCAAGAGGTAGTTATTGCACATTTTTTGACATGCAATTTAGAATTTTATGTTCATTATTGGCGTGCATTCTGGTAATGATCTCAATTTTTGTTAAGAAAAAAATGGTACGCCACTGAGTTTTTTTTAATTATAATTTTTGAATTTTTTCTTCGTTGAATTTGTGACAAAAAAAATTTCCTGCCTTTTTTCGTAAGGGGCTCCGTTTTTATGCAAAAAAATAAAACATCTTAACGCGTATTTTTCATTTCTTCAATACATTATCAAGAGCTATCTAATACAATAACGTTAAACCAGAACAATAACAGAAAATAACACTCATATATAAATAGGCGCGAAGCTACAAAAAATGTTCAAAATGACCTCCTTCAGGCGTGATACAAGATTCAACTCTTCGCCTCATTGATTGTCGTATTCGCGCAAATATTCCTGGTGTATTTCTTATTGTCTCACAGCCGGCTATAATTCGATTCCTAAGGTCTTTCGACGGGAGTGGAATGAACTAATGACTTAAGAAAACCCCAAATGCAAAAATCTAGAGGATTCAAATCCGGAGATCGAGCAGGCCAATGTTCCGTACCTCCCCTACCTATCCAACGATTTGCATATACTGTATCTGAGTAATTACGTACAATAATGCTGAAATGAACTGGTGTACCATCATGCATGGACAGAAGTGTTGTCTCAGCTGTAGAGAAATTTCTTCCTGTAGGAAACTGAAGTAAGAGTCGCCTGTTAGTCGTTGTGGGAGAAAATATGGACCGATTAAATGATCATCAAGTACTCCAAGCCATACATATACTGAAAACTGATGCTGAAAATGAGCTTCAAAGATTCAATGTGGATTTTCCTCAGCCCAGAGGTGATTGTTATGAACATTTCGTATACACTGTCGTACAAAATTAGTCTCGTCAGTAAACAAAACGCCATTAAAAAAAATCAGGAATTTGAGCGATTTGATGAAGAATCCAATGGCAAAAAACCCGGCGCGGAAAAAAGTCTCTAGGTAGTAAAGCTTGCACACGTTGAATATGAAACGGATACAAGTGCTGTTCTTTAAGAAATTTGAAAACAGTGAAGTTGCCTATATTCGGTATGTTGGCAATTTTTCGAGTACTTGTTTCAGGTAATTAACTCGAGAACTGGTTCTTCTAGTTGCACAGTTCGCACCTCTCGAGGGCCCCCGCAGTCAGCCGTTTGTTTCTTAAATGTAGCGCAAACGTTGGTGAAGACGAGCAAATATTGTGTGAGGGGGTACCCTACGTCCTGGATACAACTCAGCATATAATCGTCGAGCTTGCCGACCATTTCCATTACTTCGACTATAGACAAAGTGCATGTCTGACAATTCCGCATTTGTATAATTTTCCATTATTTTTGAAAAAATTACTTGTTATCATCAATGTTATACCAAACTAAAAGCATGAAAATGAAGAAATGCTAATTTGACATTTCGTTGAAATATTCGTATTTAACAGATTGAATTTTTTTGCATAAAAACGGGGCCCCATGCGAAAAAAAGGCAGAGGAGATTTTTCGTTACAAATTGAACTAAAAATTTAAAAATGATTTTTTATTTGAAATATCTCAGTGGCGTACCATTTTTTTTTTTTTTTAATGAGATCATTACTCGTATGCGCGCCAATGATGAACATAAAATCCCTAATTGCATGTCAAAAAATGCGCAATACTTATCTCCTGAAATTTGCCAAATTTCATTTGCATATCTCAACCGGTATCAGAGCAATAAATAAATAGTCAGTTTTTGAGAAAAACTTCAACACCCCGTATCTCGGAAAACGAGGCATTTGCGGATAAAAGTTATATAGCAAACTGTCATAATTTTTGTATGCAGAATCACCATCTAAATTTTGTCGCACTCATATTATTTACAAATTTGTTTTGTATATATTCTATTATTTATGCAAAGTTCTTAAAAAAATTTTTACTATTTCGTCCATTTTTAAAAGAGAAATATCTCTTTGACATTTTCCTGTCATATTTGCTTTTTGGTTCTCATTTTGTGTACAGGATATTCCTGCATATAAATATGATGTTAAGTTGAATTCTAAATAACTTTTTATAAATTTTGATTTCTATACTTTTGTAGGTTGAGCATATTGAATGAATTGATCGAAACATAATGATGATCATAGAAAAACTGTACTAGACTAGAATATGGCCAAGGTTCCAAAGATGCAAAATATACAGAAAAATATTAGAAAAGAAAACTATAGCAGGTATTTATGCAATGTATCATAATAATATATATATATATATATATATATATATACTTGTTTGGGGGTCTCGAACCTTGTTATATATTGTAGATTGGGGTATTCTTGGGGTGTAGGTTCAATAATGACTCTAGGTGGTGGCCTAGTATAATTTTATTTCATTTCAAAGTTTCGATGAGAGGCCTCTCATCTTTTTCAGGAACATTCAAAATTGAGAATTCGTATACTATAGTCTAAGATACACATCAATCATGCCTTCATCAGGGTGTGATGGTGTATGATTTTGTTTTTTCATTTTGACTGTATGGGCCATACTGTGGCTATTCATGTCGAAGAGAATATAATCACCGTGAGATTTCTGGTGTTTTCGCATGCAGCAGACAGAGACCGTAATATATATATATATATATATATATATATATATATATATATATATGTATAGACAATACGTTGTCACCTCAGTGTCGTTGACTGGACGACCTGACCTCACCCCTTCCTGGTTGTAATATTTTATTCATTTATGCATATATCTTCTGAGGGGAGCCTTCGAAACAGGGTTCTCAAAAGAGGGGAAATGATTTCCTTTTTTTTAAATATATGTATATGTATATAAATGTATAGATACTTCAAATACGAAGTGACCTCATTATATATAAGGCCGCGCGAGATTTGCAATTCCTTCCCGCCTCATACAGTGTTGCCGCGTATTCGAGGAGTGTGCGTAGTGCAATTCGATTCAAAATTGGTATGTGGGGGTTTTCGGGGTCGGAGATTCTGATTGGTATGATTTTTTTGTCAAAATTTATAAATTTAAGATGGCGGCTCCAAAATGGCGGGCGAGTTTTGTGATTATGGTCCGATTCGATTCAAAATTGGTGTGAGGGGGTTTTCGGGGTCGGAGATTATGAAATTTTTGTCAAAGTTCATAAATTCAGGATGGCGGCCCCAAGATGGAGGACGAGTTTTGTGATTATGGTCCAATTCGATTCAAAATTCGGGGTCGGAGATTATGAAATTTTTGTCAAAGTTCATAAATTCAGGATGGCGGCCCCAAGATGGAGGACGAGTTTTGTGATTATGGTCCGATTTGATTCAAATTGATTCGGTTTTGGTCGGAGATTTAATTTTTTGTCAAAATTCATAAATTCAAGATGGCGGCCCCAAGATGGAGGACGAGTTTTGTGATTATGGTCCGATTTGATTCAAATTGTATCAGGTTTTCAGGTCGGAGATTAGAATTTTTTGTCAAAATCTATAAATTAAGATGGCGGCCCCAGGATGGCGGACGAGTTTTGTGATTATGGTTCTATTCAAAAATCGGTGTGTGGGAGTTTTTGGGGTCGGAGATCAGCTCGAAACTTACAGGGAAGAGACTTCGTAATAACGGTGCTCTATTAGAAATGAACAGATCAAGGCGAACTAACTAAAAAGCAAAAAATTGAATAACCAATAATACATTTTTGAAGACAAGCTTTATTTGAGCCGTGTACCAAAACGTATAAAATAAGTTAATAAGATTTAATTATTTTTGTTGAACTATTTGGTTTAAAAGCTTGTCGCGCGAATTTTCATAAAATTTAATTGGTACCTACTTTCATGAACACTTCGCGCGACAAGCTTTTTGAAAGCTTATGATCCATCAAAAAAAAATTAAATCATTGTCAACGATGACTAAAACTTATTTTATACGTTTTAGTTCGCGGCTTAAATAAAAGTTCGTCTTTAAAAATGTTTTTCATTAGTTAATTTTTTTAAAGCATCAAGTGGTACACCTGCATACATGTTCTACGTTTGTATCATTCCTTTGGCATTGAAATGTCGAATTTAAACAAAAGAAGTCAGAGACAAACCTACGCAGATTGAAGGAGACAAAATTTGGATGAATGTTTCATTTAAAGATATGCAAGATCGGTTTGTCTTTATTTTATGGGACATTCGTATATTCTCTGCAGGTTTTCTGAAAGATACCATTTATTACCTGCAACTTTTGTCAAATGTGATTTGAAAGTACTTCTTACATGTTCATGCATTTAAAATACAGAGTGGCCCACCGAAACCTTTTCATTTCTCCTAAAAAAAAAGAAAAATTCGCTTGAACATATGAACGTTAGTTTTTAAAACGAGACAATTTTTTGTCTTTTAGCCCCTCTATTCAAACCCTTGAAATCTGAAATGTGAATGAGTGATGACTTATTTGAATGTGAATTACCTTTTCAAGGGAATATTGCTCGTTGAATTTGGTATAGTCTTTTAGCCCCTCTATTCATACCCTTGAAATGTTACGTATAAATTTCACCCCTACAAAATAAAACTGGTTCATGAACATGAAGACGATAACGAACGACGTTTGAAATTTTGTGAGTTAAATAGTGAAAGATTGATACGCGATCCACAATTCTTATTTAACATTTGTTTTTCAGATAAATGCTAGTATTATGTTATTGATACTATCAATCGATATAATTGAAGGCAATATTCCAAACAATATATCATAGAATTGAACAATACATACCCAAAATCACTAAAAACTAAATGTGTGGGCTGTTACATTTGGGGACCGCATTTTTTTGGGCCCAATTTAGCTATCTGGATATTCGACTGGTCAAATATACCTAGAGTTGCTGTAAACCACTCTTGACCCTACTTTAACGAATGCCATGGAATAATATAACTTTCATCGGCCAGCAAATCTAGTTTTTCAGCAGGGTAGAGCACCCGCATACTATGCAAGTTCTGCAAAACAGTTTCTGGATGAAAATTTTTCTGGCAGATGGATTGAAACGGAAGGTTACTTTTGAATAGCCTGCAAGACCTGCTGATTCATTGCCACCTGTCATTTTCTTGTAGTGGAAACATTTTAAATCTAAAATGTATGCAACCCAGCCCAATTCTTCAGAATACTTGCGACAACGAATAGTGTACGAGTGTCGACAAATAACTACTGAAATGCTCCAAAATGTTCGCGAATATTTTTAACAGTGCCTTTGAAATTATATTTTGGAGGTTTGGGATAAAAACTTTCAACATTTATTTGATTGAAACGAGTGGTAAGAATTTTTGTTAAATTTAATGCCTTCTCTCTTCCAAACTACTCACACGACATCAACGAACGATATCCTGTTGAAAAGACAATTCAATTTCCTTTGAAATGAGGCATTACTCTCCGTTTCTATTTGAGGTGCAGAGGGTAGAAGAATACCAATGAAATATTTCCCCCCAAAAACTTAGGCTCATGTGTTCAAGCGTACTTTGATTTATTAATTTAGGAGAAAATAAACCTACGTAAAATATTTTCGGTGGTCCACCCTCTACAGTCACATGTAAAATCCGCATCATAATGCAAATTATTCATTAGTGAATGCCAACTGGCGTGCAGAAAAACAATCACCTGAATTGGTATTTTTTTTAATATTGCTAAATGTTTCAGAAATTATGTATATTTTGAATTTAACAGTCTAATCTATTTACAGCCCTTCAGTAAAGCTTGAAGTTTTCTATATTTTTCATGGGTTTTGGAATAAATCATCGAAACTAGATTAATATTGTATTAAATTTTATGAATTTCCATTTGCGTTTTAGTTTTCGTATAAGTATTCCTATTCAGTAGAAAATTAAATAATTAATAAAAAACCTTTTAAATGACAGGTTTTATTCAAATGCGTTAAAAGTAAAAAATAATTGCTTTGTATGTCTGACGTAGTTTATCCCGTTACTTATAGATTCAAGAGCTTGTCGCTCAAAGTTTTCAGTTCGAATACAAAAGCGAAAAGCTTTCGAATCTATAACTGACTGAATGACCTACGTCATACATCCAAAGCAATTATTTTTTACTTTTTGGCGAATTTGAATAAAAGCCTGTCTTCACGAAGGTTTTTTATATCTTAATCAGTGCATTTTTTTTGAAGCGTCGTCATTATGAGGCCTCATTCCTGTAGAATCTGAGCTATCGAGTTCTTCCATGGGAAGACCATCTAAAGATTAACTCGTCTGCCATCCTTTAGCTGCCATTTTTGACTTGAAAATCAACAATCTTTGACTGAATTCATATTCTCCGAACCCAAAAACCTCGACATACCAATTTTGAATAGAAATGGTCCGTAATCACAAAACTCGTCCACCATCTTGGAGCCGCCATTTTGATTTTATGAATTTCGACAAAAAATTCATAAACTCCGACTCCGAAAATCCCCTCATACCAATTTTGAATTGAATCGTGCCATAATTAGACAACTCGTCCGCCATCTTGAATTCGTGATTATTGTCAAAAAATTCATAATCTCCGACCCCGAAAACCCCCACGTGCCAATTTTGAATAAAATCGGACCATAATCACATAGTTTGTCGGAGCTGCAATTTTATTAATTTTGAGAAAAAATTCACAATCTTTGACCTCGAAAATCCCCCTATACCAAAAATTCCATGATACATTGTCACGGGAGCTATATTTTATGAGAAAAATTCAATATTTATCAAATTACCTAAAAAGAAATCCACCCAACATAATTTGTATTCCAGTAATCAGAGATCGATTGTTTTCAATTCAGCTACTTACCTTCAACATATTCAACATCAATAGGCCCCTATGAGCCATTATTTATCACTTATCACACATATAATATTTATTTAAAGTGCGCAAATATATTAACGATCAATTGACGCAACGTTGCCAACAGCAAGAGGTGACAACGTATTTGTAATCTCTATTCTGACTGTTATATTAGCCTGAGGTCACAACGGACTGCCCGTCACTTCTTGGTACGGCGACACTAGCGCTGGTGATATATGCTCGAACTAAACAGACAAATTGTAGGAAAAAACTATACGAAGTGACCTCAGAATAATATTTCGTTTATTAACTTAGGGTTTTTTTAAAAAGGAAAATTCCACGGGGATATATAAAATAAGATAAATTATATATATATATATATATACATATATATATATAGATATAAATATATATATATATATATATAAATACAGGGTGTTTAATATTTTAAAACAAACGAACCTGCTAATATTCAAGGAGGTTATTCTTGGGTCCATTTTGAGAAAAAAACTTCTATGAACATAGGTCTTAACTTTTGAACTACAGGATGCTAAAATTTAAAGTTTTTTTCTTCAATGTCAACTTTGGTATGACCCTAGATATTTTTGTAAAACGTGCATTTTCTATTCATCAAAATATATTTTCTGCTGTACATGTTTATTCTTGCCAGTGGCGTTTGCACTGAATCATTTCAAAGCGGAAAGTTATATCCCACCGCATTTTCTAAAAGTTAAAATCAGTTTTGAAATCCTCATTCTTTTTTGAGCAAATCTGATCTTGTTCGTTTAATGTACGAATTTCACATGGAAAAATAAAATTCATTCAGTTGCATCTTGCTCGACCACAAAAACAATTCATGTAACTTTAAACAAAAATGTATTTTGGAGAATAATTTTCTAAAATTACAAAATTAAAGTAATCTGAATACATTTTATCCTGAACGCACCAAGGAATGAATTCTATCAGATGTTCAAAATGTGAACCTCCTGCTCTTTTTCTCATGGCCTCACGTACTTTTTGGAAAATGCCGGGACTGTTTCTAATAGTTTCGCAAGAAACTATGATGCGATTTCTCAACTGCTCTTCAGTATGAATTGGTGTGCTGTAAACTAATATTTTAAGATGACCCCACAGGAAAAAATCTCAACTAGGTGGACATGCTTGTGGTCCTCCGCGACCCATCCAACGATTATTGTAATTTTATTTTTAATATTCGCGCGACAGAGCACTGAAGGGCGCTGGCGCCCCGATTTCTTACTAAAATGGAAATATCACCGCATACTCCAGCCCACAGTTAACGGAAAACTGCTACAGGTGATGGGATTCAAAGGTTGCATGTGGGTTTTCTTCAGCCCAAAAATAATTATTGTGAAAGTTTTGGATGGCTTGTCTGGAAAAATTGGCTTCATCGGTGAATAAACTCTCACTATCAAATAATGGATTTTTATACACATTTTGAAGAAACTATTGGCGAAAGTTCATCCGTAATGGAAAAGAGGAAATAGCGCCTGAATCCGTTGGATATGGTGGGGACATAATGATAAGTCATAGAGAATTTCCCAAACAAGAATATGTGAGATATTCAAATTGTTCTCAATTTTTCGTGCACTCAACCCAGGATCCTCCCCAATTGAATTCAAAACCGCTACCTCAATTTCTGGTGTTTTCACAGTACGTGGTACTCCTTATAGATGATTGTTTGGTTCGTACCCCTCCTTTTCGCACAATCTTCTGTGAATGTTTGAAAATGTTCGTGCATCCGGATTATTTCTATTTGCGGTCTTTAAACAACCGCCTGGCTTCCAGTGCGTGACCATCATCAAGCCCATACATGTAATGTATATCTACAAACTCAGAATTCGTAAAATAGACCATGTTTTTTAATAACATTGTTAATTTTGATGTCTTAGATAAGTGACAACGAGACTAGGTAGACAACTTTCAAAACAAAAAATCAAGAAACCAGATTTGATCAGAAAGGAATGAGAATTTCAATAATTTAATAATAATTTTTACTTCAAGAAAAAGCAGTGGCGTATCACTTTTCTCTTTTAAATGATTCAGTGCAAATCCCGCACGAATGCAAGAATAAAAAATTGTGTTGAACAGCAAAAATGCCTTTTGATGCATACTACGTTTCACAAGAGGTTATACCGAAGTTATCATAATAAAAATATTTTTTTCTGAAAACTTTAGCACCCTGTAGTTCAAAAGTTAAGACCTTTAGGACATATGTTCATATGGAGTTTTTTTCTCAAAATGGACACAAAAATAACCTCCTCCTATATATAAATATATATATATATATATATATATGTTTCTCCATAACCTGCTAATATTCAAGGAGGTTATTCTTGGGTCCATTTTGATATATTGTCGGGACTTTTTCCAAGCCCACAACACATTTTCTAATATCGAGAATAGCCATGATCATTATTGGCTACTCGAACCCCATTTAACTTTAACAACCCTGAATTGTTCCCCTTGCAGTGCGGCTGCAAGAATAGAGGTGAAGTCAATTATGTAAGAGACACATTTATAAAAATATAGATTTATTAAAATGAATGAACAATAGGAAAAACAAAGTACTTACATTATAATATCCATTTCTGGTGCCATTGGGAGAAGTGTCATCCGCCGATTATTTTCGATGTTTACTCGATTAAAACTCGCGATCAACTAACTGTTCTATTCTTCTCAATTATTAGCAAAACTCGACAATCAATGCCCCTCTCCACAGGTCATTCCTTCCGAAAATCTCTGATCAGCATTATTTGCTGATCGAGTTCAATTAATGTAATTCAACACCTCAGTTCCTGCTATTTCTCTCTGCACTGTTCTATACAGGGTATTGATTTAATTATGAGATACAAACGAGTGCAGAACAGGAACTGAAATGCCCTTGTGGCCTTTAGGAGAGGAAACATTTAAATTTTGGATTTATTAAACTTATGCTTCATGACACTTCCCCCCGGCCCGTAAAAGCTGGGCTCCAGCTTGAATCTATACAAGAAATCATAAAAATAATAAAAAAAAATATATATTTAAAGTAATTTGAATAGGTCTCCATTGACCTGAATTACACCTTATGTGTAATAAAATGAAATCGAAGATTAAAATAACTAATCACAACAATGTTACGTTGTTGGAATAAAAAATTAAAAATGTTAGGAAATAGTAAAAAAATAAATAAAACAAAAGTCAAATAAAAACGATTACACCCAAAAAAAATAAAATAAATGGTCAATATGTGATATACAGTATTATACTTAAATTAAAGGAATCTGAATAAAGTACTTTATAGTTTGTATTGTCTATTCGAGTCTCTATAATGTTCTCAACCACACTAGCACTTTTTATGTTCTGTTCTATACAACACTTGAATTGTCTTAGTCCGGCACTGTCACGTAAAAAGTTCTTGGAATCTCCCTGCTGTTACGCCTCTGTTTTGGGCGCCTCGCTGTTGCTCGTAGCGACGACCTGGACCCAGGGTGTTACAGGTTTCTGTACCATTCAGTTTGGCTATCCTATGGAAGAGGGCGCGATGAACGTTTTCGATTTTTCATCGATTGTGGATTTGTGACGATTCATCTAACCTTGACAACTGTCAAGATGGCTGGCTGGATACTGGAAGTTCGTTGTTTGTGTATTTGTGATGTGCCTCCCGGCTATTCTCATGTAATTAATACGTTGACTTTTTGGAAAACAGACGGGGCTGCTTTCAGTTTTCTTTTGCACCTTCCCACACATTGTAGGTGTGTATGACTGAGGTAGGTGTACTTTATTTCCGAAGGATAGGTACTTATAAATTGGTAAAAATTGCTGTTGTCACCAATTTTGGTATGGGCTGCTGCTAATATAATTTTTCATTCCATAGGTTGTGAAAGCCTCCTATTTCTCGTCCAGTGGCTTGTTACATCAAGAACTGAATGGGGTGTCCTGGTCAGGTTCACTTCTGCAACCTGGATTTTGGCTGGGAGCATCATCCAAGGGAGATTTACTGCATTCCTGTACCAGTGCCTCATGTTCGTGTTGTGTGGTTTTTTGTCTCGAATCATACAACAAAAAAAAAAAAAAACGGCAGTAAGTCCTTTTTATTACAATTTTTCCCTATAATGTGACATATAACCTAACTAATGTTCCTATCATATAATAAACCCAAAATAAATTGTATGATATACAATGTTATAATTACAATTCGATTTAACATATACTCTTATATTTAACTATGCCTATTCTTCATATACTATTCATTTTACATTAACTACATTATACAGAAATGGGTAAACTAGTATTGATACATTCATTGACACCCCCCTTTTATGTAATTACTATATACGCTTGCTAATTGCAAAGACATTGACCATCGGCCTTTTTAAAGTGTGATTTTCCCTATTATAAAATTCTTGATACCCCTCATTTACTAGTCTTGACTTGACAATAGTTATGTGTACCTCAAATTTTACATACGTATTTATATGTATATTATTTCTTTCATTCATTATTCTGTAGAATGCTTATGCCCTTTTTGTTTCTTGTAAACTTATTTATTTTTATTTATTATCATGGATCCATGTTATTCACATTATTCTCTCACATTATTATCACAACTAATCAGTGTGTAAAGCCCTTATATTTATTTACCTCTGCCTATAATGGATTAATCGCAACAACTATTCTCCTAGCTAATACTTCGACAGGTGTTGAATTACATGATCGCCATCTGAGGTATTAAGGTATCATGGCTTTATCAATGTGAATTTGTGAGATTCTATTAATCTACTTTTCTTGTTTTCTCTTTTGATTATGTTTTGTAAGAACATTCATCTAATATTTTTACGATAATATCAGCTTGAATATCCCAACAATTTAGAAAAAATTGCTGAGAAAAGTAGTAACGCTTGTCGGCCGATTTTTCATTTGTTTATTTATATCCATTTACTTTTCTAGAAGCATTATTTTTACTTTATATTTGAGGCCTTCTCGACTATATTTTATCGATTTAATCAATTTAAACTATTTTCTATACATCATCTGTTTGCTCTAAAATATGTAAGGTACAGTCAATTTTTGTTTCCAGTAAGAGGGCTGATAGAGGTTCATTAATTTCTAGCGTATAATTTTTTGGTGTTTTTGTTTTCCTTTCATTAGGGATTGGGGTGTTTATTTGATTTGTATCATATTTAAATTTTTTATCTAATCCAATATTTTTATTTTTTCCACAGTTCCTGTGTTTTCTCCAATTCAAGAAAGCTTTTAATAATACCAAAATTTCAAAAATGCAATGTTAAAAAAAATTATTCAGAAACCATTTGATGTTCTGTCTTCGACATCCAAGGCTGATATTTTGAAATGTCTACAAATATTTGAAATTAATTGTTTTCTCCCTAAGAAAAAAAAAGTGTGTGACAAAAAAAACAAATCAAATGCTACTATCATCTTAAAAATTTCAAGTCGGCTAAGTTTGATATCTTCAATATGAATTCAATATTTGCCACTGAGTTAAAAAAGAGTGTGTGGAAACACATTTCAAAAAAAAAGATTATATTATTTTTTGTTTTATTTATTTATCATTACCTATATATTTATTCATTTAATGTTATATTGCTGAATCATCATGAATCAATTTTTCTCTTTTGCTATTGGCTCTGATTGATTACCTTCAGTAAATGAGAATCGCAAATCAAAATTGTGAAACATCAGAAAAAGAATGGAGTTAAAATATTACATTATTTTTAAACCATTTTAGTTGGCTTTTTCATATTGAAACTTTTCTGTAAATATGTTATATATTCAACCAGCATTGTTTTTTTTTTTTAATTTTATATGTATATTATATTAAATATTATTGTATATTAACAATATTACATTGAGTTCAATTTATGATCTCGTTTCAACAATCCTACAGTTTCAAACGTCAAATTCGACTAAATCGCTCATTTCGTGAATTATTGATTTTAATAAGGAATATTTGATTACCGTTCATGTCTTCTAATCACCTTATTCCTGGTATTCATATACTTTTTCAACATTTGCTAGATTACCAATCCATAGTTTACGCTTGCCGTTTACTTCCTCCAAGTTTGTTTTTTAATAATCGTGTTAACTCAAGATACAGTATTTGGTACAAATATAATTGTGACTCATATATAATTTTCTGAAAAAATGTTAATTAATTTGCAATAGTTTTGTTTTTTTTTCAACTGCCTTCAGTTTATAATTCCATGCAATACTTTACATAACTTTTTCTCTTCAAAATCTGCAGCAAAACCAACTGCACTTCTTATCACAGGCTAACGTTCAACCCTATATTACCATAGGATCTTCTTCCACGTTCACCCCATGTTATTTCCACAAATTGCACAGGCAGGTATTCAATCTCTTTGAGATATTCCTCCATACCTCCCTTATGATTGTGGTAATCGGTAATCATTTTCGATACCTTGAATAAATCTTTATTCATCAATTATTTCTTCATATATCTATGAAATATTCTTCCAATATTCAGTACGTGTCAATGGTTATGAACTTCATCAAATTCTCCTCAAAACAACTACTCCCCTGGCTATAACCACGACAGGCATTGAATTATATGATAAGTAAACATGTGATAAATGAACCAATTATAACACGAAATATTGAAACGTGTGTGCTTTCGATTGCACTCAATACAGTTTCAACATATTGGATTTCTTTCAATATCCATCATTTTATACTTTTATTATTATATCATTTCATACTTTCATTTATTATATCATTTCATACTTCCATTTTTTATTACATCTCTTCAACATTTTCATATATATATTTCTCTTCTCGACATCACTGGTATTTTCATTTAGTTCATTCAATTCCAACAGCAGAATTTGCTCTCCATTCACAGAGTGATTCGTCCAAATGTTAAAGTTAAGGCCTATTATAACACTGATCCAAATAACCTAGTGAAATCTGAATGCAAGTAATTTTGCAAAAAGTTGAAATTGAAAAATTAGGTATACCTACTACCGCAAAGAACTGTTGCACTTTTTTATTCATTTATACTGTATTCGTACCTTTTCATCTGACTGGCGCAGGTGTTTTTCAAAACATGTCGCTCAATTTTGAAACCAACTGCTTCAGACATTGTTTTTATCTTGAGTTTGTCGGATTGAATAGCATTGCATTAAGTGGGATTATAAACATGTTTGGACTGATTGTGCTGAAAAACGTCTTTGAGAATATTTTTTTTTTTTAGTTCAAATTAATTTGGTGGCTGTTGGCTAGGCAGCAGAATCTGGGTGGTTGGCTAATCCACACAAGAAACATTGTCCCAAAAGTCTTTTAAGTGCTGTTGGCTAGGCAGCAACTCCACACTGTTGGCTAGGCAGTGTTTTCAGACGTATTCAAATTTGTGAAAAATATTCCTAAACTCAACACAATAAATCCAACAATTTTCAACTACCATCACATTAGAAACATGTCTATCAATGGAAAAAAAATCCGGTAATGATTTGTAGTTTTAATTTTTTCAAAAATGGAGGTTTCATTTCATGTTTTCAGCTGGGAGAATCATAGTTTTGTTTTGCTATTTTTAAGTCAAACTAGAATATTTTTATTCGAAGCATTCTTTATGTGATTTATATTGGTTTTGGCGATTGAGAATTCTCGTCTTTATAAATCTTCAGGAATATCAACGTCATATGTGTGAACCACAAAAACTGATCTAAGTTTGTTCTCACTTTGTACTTGTCAGCAAAAATTATGCAGTTATTGACTCTGGTTCATAACTATACTAACATGTTTTTCTTGGAAATCTTCTCGTAATCTGAAGTGAATTAGTGTGTTTGTGTTGAATTTCACTTTCAGGCTATTCAGGCTATTCTATTGTGTTGAATTTCACTTTCAGGCTATTCTTCAATGACTGTACGAATTTTACCTTTTTACTTCTCAGGTAATATATTTCTGATCGACATTCAACGCTGTGTGGAAATTATTTATTTTTTAAATTCAGTTAGTAGATGATTTCAGCAACATCTAAAAGTTCTTAATTTTTCACTATGGCAACGGCTACATCAAATTTCTACCTAAATAATTATTCTATGGGTAACATTTAAAGAAAATTTTATATTTACTAGATTTTTAATCCATTTCTTTTTCTTTTCTATATATTTTTTTTTTTCATTAGCAACATTTTATTGGACGATTTATGGAATTTCATATTTGGTTCCCCCATTCAAGCTTCACCTACATCTACGTATTGAAAAAAATAATTGTAACTAACTAAAATCTGCCAATAATTGGAATAAATAATTGATTTTGATTAAGTTATGAGTTCATAATAGATTAATTAGAAGTATTAATATAAAATATGATAAAAATGGGACTCAAATCAATGACAAAAAAATTTGACTTGAATATAATTGAAATATGTGTATTATGACAATTCAGGTTTTCTATTGTCTCCCTAATTTGCTTCTAACGTTCGGGGATTCTAGGGGTGTCAAAATTGCCGTAATTCAAATAAATACTCTCTTGTTTCTCCCGAACAGGGCTGCAATTACACTATCTGGCTCTTTTTAATAATTTTCGTTTCTCTCCTTGAGATTCATTTGGTCCCTTGCAACCCATTTCAACAATTATTATTTTCAAATAATCATTAAACAATTTCTGAACGAATATGTTTTTATATTAGGTATACCCTTGTTACACCCGATATTGAGTTGGGTCTTGTGAATTAGATTTTTGTGGAGATCTAGGTATTCTCTTAGATGGCGCAAATGGATCACCAGAGGAGAATTTGTTTGTGCTGCTACATTCGGATTGAAATGCTCCTGGGCACGAAGCTTGTGGATGGTTTAAACATTCAGAGGTCTGACCTTCCTTAGAAGTTTCGTCGTTTTTTGTATTCAGTTTTAGTTTAAGTGACCTTGTTACATGTTGTTTTTTTTTTCACTGCTCATACCTCATCTGTGAATATATTTTTTTTTCGTGTATATAACATGATTTTTGGTTTCATTAGACTGATGTTCACCAAAATTTGTAAAAATAAAATTAAAGATATGTAAAAAAATTTGTTTCATATTTAATATAAATTCCCCCACTTTTTCAGGGTAATATTGAACGAAATATTTCTGTATTTCAAGTATTTCTTTCTAATGAAAAAAAAAATGGCAAAAAACAGAATAAACATAACCGTAGTTATTTTCTGTTAGTAATCGTCCCCAAATAATCTTTTGAATTTTAGTTTAATTTTTTCGGAGAGAAATTGCTCGGGGCTATTAGGGGCGGGAGTATTTTCGATTAAAGTAGTATGATTATTAGTATTATCTAAAAATAAGTGGTAGTAGGAGATTTAAGCCGGTTCTGGGTCTCCCCCCACCACTATGACGTCACGTGTGACCTTGAATAGTTGCAGGTGTGCAGTGTGTGTGTGTTTGACCTTGAGATTTGACTTTGAGATTTGTCATTGAGTTTTGATATTGGGTTTGGTCGACTTTGAGATTCGACTTGACCTTGAATATGACCTTGAGATTCATAACATTAAGTTTTGATGTTGGGATTGTTTCGGCAACCTCAAGATTTGATCTCGATGTTTGTTTGACCTTGACTAATGTTGTGGTGTAGGCATACATATTCTGTGCAGTCATGACCTTCATGAATCCTTGTACTCTCCAAGCGAGGAGGCGTTTGTCCTGTGAGAGAGCTAAGAATGAACTGCGATTATTGATGAGTGCGCTGAATGTCAAGAGAATCCCCTCAAATCCATACAGATTGCGCATCGCATCGGACTTGTTGTATGGTGGGGTATTTCACTGAAATATTCCAGGAAGAGTATTTCGAATCAGTGTCTCCTCCAGTGATCTATTGAAAACAAGTCGGTGAAATGTATTCGTGTGATTGTGGTAAAGATTTCACTCGAAGTGATAATCTACGTCGACATCAACGGAAACTTTCCAGGAGGTCCTTCAGTGAAACGAGTTAAATTGAACAATGGCGATGACTCACCACCTGCACCACTCTATACATGTAATTGTTGTAATGTGACATTTCCATATTGTCAAGTCAACTCTCACAATAGAACACTCGCACACAGGGACGAATTCATGTGTTCACTTGGGTGGTGGTGTACACCTCATTAAAATGCATTCAAATGTCGCATTTCCAGCTACAGAGTATCTAGTGAGAATATGTATCAGAGTATGCACCTTTTCAATGATATCAAGCATAAAGTACTCGAGCTATTGGAAAAAAAACATTAAACTACACAACTCCATCAAGGTCAACATGGAAGTGTTTGGAAGTTATGTCATTCAAACACAGGAATTGACAGACATCAAATCGTTCAATTCCTCCCAATCGTTATAGCAGATCGATCAACTGATTTGAATGGATTATTCGATGCATTTCGTGACATTATAATTGCCCAAAGTACGGAGTTTGAGGAGCGTGATTCAGGTTTGTAGTTATAATTGTTGCAAATGATGAAAGGTTTAATAAAAGTAATTTTTTCAGGATGGAGTTGTGAAAATTATGTTCCTTGAGGTGAACATAAACAAATACAGTCCACTTGGCGGATCATCATACATGAAACTTCCGAATTCATTGAGAGAAGAAAAGGTGTTGTCAACATAAAAATGAAGACCAATGCTGCTTTGCATGGGCCGTGACATCTGATTATTCCCCACTAATAATAAAGTGTCGGAGGTGTCATCCTATCCACATTATGAGACTGTCTTGAATGTAACAGGTATGGATTTTCCAGTAAAATTACGTGATATAAAAATGTTTGAGTATTTGAATGATATTTCAGTCAATGTTTATGGTTTGGAATCTAAGATTGAGAATAAGAGAGTCAAATATGAGGTGATTGGGCCCTTGCGATACTCTCAGAGAAAACTCAGACATGTCAATTTATTGCTTATCACAGATGAGGTGGGAAATAGTCATTATTGTTGGATAAAAGATCTCTCAAGATTGGTGTCAAGTCAAATTTCAGCTCATGAACACAAAAAATATTTCTGTGATGGATGTTTATTGTACTTTTCGAATGAGCGATTACTGTTGCGTCACCAGATGCACGATTGTAATCATGTATGTACAACAGTACCCAAACTGATTTCAGAATAAATAAATTTGGGAAAATGGTTGCCGGTAATACATTAATGTTTGAAAATTTCGAAAGACAAATGAATGTACCTTTGTAGTATATGCAGATTTTGAATCGATTCTGAAGCCTATACAAACCACCGAACCGAATCCAGAACTCGCGTACACGAATAGAACCTTCCAACACGAAGCTTACTCATTTGCTTATCTGATAAAATGTTCCTTTGATGATAAATTAACAAAATTTGTTTCATATAGAGGTGCTGATGCAAAGGTTTTCCAATGCGAATAGAAGAAGATTTAAGAAATATATATAATAATCATTTGAGGTATGTCAAACCAATGACTAAACAAACCCAGAAGAGGAAAGGAATTTCATAATGCCACCACTTGTGGTATATGTGAAAAACCTTTCACAGAAGAGGATGTTAAAGTCAGAGATCACTGCCATCTCACGGGGAGAAAAAGATATCCAGCAGCGCACTCTGCCTGTAATTTGAATTTCAAAATACAAATTTCATCCCATTATATGTCATAATATGAGTGGTTATGATTGCCATATGTTCATTAAAGAATTGTATGAGGAAAAGGATAAGGTTGATGTTATTCCCAAACTAAGGAAAAATACATTTCGTTTACAAAACATCTCTACACACATAGCTATCAAATAAAGAAGGAAAAATTAAAAAAAATTTTTTGAAAATGAGATTTATAGATAGCTACAAGTTCATGTCAAGTTCATTAGAAAAGTTGGGTGAAATTTGAGTGATAAGCAATGTATAGAGATGTTAAAATGTTTTCCGATAAAGAAAAATTCAATTTAATGAGGCAGAAAGGTGTTTTCCCATATAGTTTTGTGGACAACATCAATAAATTGGATCATCCTAATTTACCGACAAAAATCAGTTTTATGACAATTTGAATGAGGAACATGTATCAGAGAAAGATTATATGAGAGCCGAACGTGTTTGGGCACTATTTGAATGTAAGAGTCTTGGAGAATATTCGGATTTATATTTAAAATCTGATGTCCTACTACTATGTGATATTTTCGAGAATTTTAGACGGATTTGTTTAGATACATATAAGTTGGATCCAGCTCAATATTATACTGCACCTGGATTATCTTGGGATGCAATGTTGAAATATACAAATATTGAACTTGAACTGCTAACTGACATTGATATGATAAATTTTTTCAAAAAAGGTATCCGTGGAGGTATTAGTCAATGTAGCGATAGGAAGCATATAGCAAATAATAAGTTCCGCAAAAAAAAAAAATTGCGCCGCTGCGCTCTTGGAGACTTTTGCCTTTATAGGAGCCTGCTTTTTGGTTAGTTGCTTCACCGAAGGAGGTCTCGTGGTGAATTCGTCATCGGAATCCGAACACCTGCGCTTCATGCTCAACCTCGATGGTCCAGCGTCGTTCAGGGATGGTACGGGTGACAAAAGAGCTGGCAATGGGTTATTCCATTCGGAACATTGTGATAATCTATCATCCTGAATCACTCCACCTTCCATTTGGGATGGTCCCGCCACACCAACATGACAAAAGAGCTTGCATGATGGTCAGTGCAGCGGAAGCATCCTGCGATGGGGTGGATTTCTTCATGATGAAAATCTGAAACACAGCTAAAAATGTTAGATAGCTACCAGCGAGCAGCGTCGCAGGAATGATTGTTTCGATCCAGCCCTCGTAGTTTTATGCCTTTCCCCACTCTTCGGGAGGAGGAGTCCATGTAGAGGCATGCGCTGGCAATATGCAGGATGGGTGATGTTTACGCCTTAGGGAGTGCATGTTTTGGGGAGGGTATTGAAGTTATTTCTACGACTCATATTCAAGTTTCGCTATGTGTGAGTTTCTTGGATGGGATTAAGATCGAAATCATATAAATTAAATCCTGCAATGGTAGGACTTCAATCGAAAACTTGTA
>JAFIRS010007610.1:0-23457 GCA_018342105.1 Gonioctena quinquepunctata | reverse complement strand
GTTTCACGTATGCCCTTCCTCCCAACCAATCCCGTTACGGAAGGTTAATTTTTCAATATGCTGCTCGGTTTATTGATAACGGCGGGCGTTCACGCCCCGACCCATCACAGTTCCCCCCCCTCCCACTCTCAACCCACACCCCCCATACACAAATGGCTGCCCCCACCGACCAACCCGGCCACTATCCCCCCCTTTTTTCCCTACCCCACAACAACCACCATCCCCCCCTCTCTGAAACCCCCATTTTGTGGGGGGGGGGACCATGTGGGGGGAGACCGATGCCCGGGAAGGTGGCCGAGGAAACCCCTCTCTTTTAAAAGCGTTATAAAACCGTTTTCTTTTATTTGGACAAAATTTCAAGTCGATTATTTGATAATCGATGCGTTTGGTTATTCCCTTATTTTGCTTTTTTTCCAAGAATGCGGGGGAAATGACTTGATACTTTTTTTCCCAAAAAGGTTCGCGAATCAATGAGAAGAAGTTTGGGATGCATCGATTAATTTAAATAAAAAATATCTCGAAAACGGTTTGAGCGGTTTTTTGAAAAGAATTTTTTTCAGAAAATGATAGAAAAGATTTTATTCAGAAAATGATACGTACATGTAAAAGGGTATCCCAAAAGAGACAAAGACCTGTAGGCGCCCCGTACAATAAACAAATTTGAATTTCTCATATTAAAAAATCCCCAAATATCCAAATATCGACATTATTTTGAAAACTATTCACGAAGAACCAAAATAAAAATACATTTTTAACACCTTGTATATAAGAAATGAAGGCATATATATATATATATATATATATATATATATATATATATATATTTATAAAACTAAATTTGCCAACAAATTGGAGGCCACATTTTTCAACCGAATAGAACTAAATTGGGCAAAAAAATTATTTTCCATCAATGCTTCAGATAAGTTCGAAGTCGGTCCAGTTGTTTCAAAATGGCGGCTGTTGAAAGATTAAAAAAAATCTTAATCCTTCATTTCCATACCAATATTGACAAACTGTAGGTCTTTTGATAGAGCTTAATGAGCTCTATCTCTTTCATTCATTTTTATTTTCTCTCTAAGATGTACACACAAATCAAACAATAAAAAATAGCTGTAAATTACCATTCATGAGCATTAATAATTATTGTTTACCCTGTATGCTCCTTTCATTTGGCGTTCATTCCCCCGCGTCAATTAGATACTATTTGAGTTTTCCTTCCGCCGACAAACAGAACATCATTGTATTTTAACATTTCTGGATTTAATAATAAAATATTAGATAGTATTTTCTTAAGTGATTGAAACCCAAGTAATTACTGTCTATATCATTGTGTGCTGGTTATACTTATTTCTTTTGATTTGAGTCAGATTACAATAGAATATTGAGAAGAATTTGGGGAGATTTGAATCCCTCACCAACTTTTAAGCTTAAGGTTTATACAAAAATTGAATTTCGGTTATTTTATCTAAGCCAGATTACATAAAAATATTAAAAGCGTTCAGAGATATTTGAACTCATCTCCATTTTTTCATTTTAGAGTTTGAGGTTGATAGAAAAATAGAAATACTGTTTATGTTCTCCAGTGAATAAATGTCCTATTTTTTCTGACACATGATTCGTTTGTTTGATTGATGGCTTTTTCAGAATCAAGAATTAAACCCTGAAATCTATCTTTCCGACTGGTCACGCCATCGGTTTTTTATTATATTAGTATACCAGGTAACTAGAGAGGCAAATATTTGTCTGGCATTAATTGTGTAAATCCGAAATTATTTTCCAGGCTATAACCTGAAAGGAGCGAAAGCTATTCTCAAAATAGATAACTCCAACACCGCACTGAGAAGAAATTAGCTTTTATCTGTTGATCTCTGTACGTTTCTTTTCATTCAAATCGATAATGAAGTATCAATATCTTGGATACGCACCGCTACGCCTGAAAAGGTTATCCAAAATGTAATCTAATGACGCGCACAATTTCAATGGGGAAAGCGGAATGATACCAAATATAGTGTATGAAAATGTTTGATAATATTTGCCCGCTCGTATGATTTGAATGGGTATAGAAAGGCAGTGGCGTCACACACTCGTTACTCCATCCAATGAACCGATTGTCCCGTTTGCATTCTCTTCACGTTCAGGAAATGAATGAATTATTTCGAAAATGAAAACATTCTAAAATAAAACGTACAATAAATAGAAATGGAAAAAATATAAATAACAAATGGTAATTTGTAATATCCCATCGCTGCCTAATGGATTACATCTAAAAGTGATTTTTTGGAATTTTTATTCAGTCTTCGTTGAGAACTCATATTAATAATATATTTATACCATTAAGACCATACTTCATGGTATTGGACATAAACAAACAAACAACCAAACAAAAAAGACTATATAGATGTCATGAACACCACGCAGAAGGTCGCAGGAACAAATCTCGGTCAAGGTAATATTTTTTTTATTTTATAAAACAAACGGCAGTACCGATTTGGGTAATTGTTTTTTTGAACGTTCGTAATACTCCAAATAAGATGTTCAGGGAAAACATGGTTATTAGAAAAATTATTGGAAACCTCTTTTTGCTGAAAAAGTTTTCAGGACTATATAATCTATACAGTGCTTTTCTTTAATGTCCCCCCCTCCTCTTTAATTTTTTGAACGGGTCAATAAAAAATTGAAACTTGGGATAATAAAATTGATGCAAGAATACCATATTTTGGAGTAAAATTGACAGATGAAATTTTCAAGATGGCAAATGGGCGCCATCTGGGAAAAAAATTAAATGAAAGGGGGGTCTTGTGACACATCCTTTTGAAGCTCCTGACAGATACTTCACAACGCTAGAATATAAAGTCAATATCTTCACCAACTACAAAATGACGGAACATTTCATCATTGCCTGAATACATCGACGTTTAACTTCATAATTTGAGGAAAGAAGCTGCGTTCAGTTCAGAAGATGCTCAAAATGGTTGCCTTGAACTGCTTGACATAAGAACAGCCTATCCGATATTTCACGCCGAACATTTTCGAACACAGTAACGTCGATATTTCTACAAATATTTAGTATTCTCTGCCGTATATCCAATATTGAAGCAGGTTCAGTTTCGTACACCTTCTGCTTCAAATAGCCCCACAAAAAATCTACAAGTGTCAAATCTGGCGAGCGGGCTGGCCATTCCGTAGGACCTCGACGGCCAATCCAACGACCGGGGAAAGTATTATCCAAATAGTTTCTTACTTGTCCGTAGTGATGTGGTGGTGCTCCATCTTGTTGGAATACAATATCCATATCGAATTCATTAGGATTCGCTTCGACGATTTCGGTGATTAGAGGGTCAACAGTATATTCCAGCCTATTCAAATACAGTTCCCCTGTTAAATTTTCTTCAATGAATAGAGGTCCTACAATATGGTTTCCCAATATTCCTGCCCAAACGTTAATTTTTTCGGGATATTGAGTATGAGTTTCCCGGAAAATGTGAGGGTTGGTGTCAATCCAATAACGGCAATTTTGTCTGTGAACCTTGCCGTTGAGATAAAATGTAGATTCGACACTGAAACAAATATGGTGGAGATAGGTAGGATGCCTTGCAATGGTTGCCGTCATAATTTCGCAGAATTCTGTTCTTCGATCAGGGTCATCTTCAGTTAACTGGTGTACCATTTTGATTTTGTATGGATGATACTTATTCCTCTCCAAAAGTCTCCACACAGTAGAAGGACACACCTCACAAACATTCGCGACGGAGGAAGTAGACTGTTGAGGATTTCTATCATCTCACCAATTATTTGAACTTGCTGTTCTTCCGGAATGGACGGATGACCTGGGGGCTTTTTGTTCTGTACACTACCGGTAGTTGTGAATTTGGTTACAAGTTCCCTTAAATATTTTCTACAGATAGGACGATTCGAGAAACGATCATTAAAAATTATTTCGGTTTCGTGAAAGTTACGCGTCGCACCGTAAATAAAAATCGCTTCGATTTTTTCTTCCAATGGACGTGAGTTGACCATTTTAGAGATAGTTCACGTGGTACCCATTTACTAGTGAAACCGAAAACTAGATGAGAATATTTTAACTGAACAATGATGTTCGTTGTCGTACTGACATTTCTTGTTATTTTTTGTTTGAACAAAAAATAACCTATCAAACCTTATCGGGTTGTTGGGATTGTCATATGGCAGAGAAAAACAAATATTTCTAGATTTAAGTTTGTATGCAGGTAATTATTAAATTTCCGCCATTTTGTAGTAGGTGAAGATATTGACTTTATATTCCAGGGTTGTGAAGTATTCGTCAGGAGCTTCAAAAGGATGTGTCACAAGACCTCCCTTTCAATTGAATTTTTTTTCCCAGTCGCCATCTTGAAAGTTTCATCCGTCAATTTTACTCCAAAATATATTTTTCATGCATCAATTTCATTATCTCAAGTTTCAATTTTTTTAGTTGAGTAGAGAAGCACTGTATAATAAAAATGAATCTCGGTTTTTTGTAAGCGCAAAACGTGAGAACACCTGCACCGATTAGCTATTTTTATTTTATTTTCGTAATAGTGCGAGGATGATTGTTATGGAAAAAAAAATAGGAAAGTTGCCCGGAAATTGGAAAATTCGGGTATATAAAAAAATTGGCGAGCAAAAAGACTATCCAGTCATTTATTACCAAAGAGGAATTAGCTTAGCGCTTACATTGTCGCCTACCAAGCAGGAGGTCGCAGGAACGAATACAGGTCATGGTAACATTTTTTTATTTTTAAAAACAACGGCTAGACCGATTTGACTAAATGTTTTTTGAATGTTCGTAAAACTCCAAATAAGGTTGTTTAGGAAAGGAAAAGATTTTTAGAAAAATGTGATAATAATGAATCTCGATTGTTTATAAGCGCAAAACGTGAGAACGGCTGGACCGATTTGTCTCATTTTTTTTAAATGTTTGAAATAGTCCGAGGATAGTTGATATGGAAAATGAATGGAAAAGTTGCCGAAAATTCGTCTATATAAGAAAATTGGTGAACAAAAAGACTATCGAGTCATTCATTACCAAAGAGGAATTACCTGAACTGATAAACGAAAATACCCATGATATAATCAAAAACATACTCACTACCATTGGTATCCAAAAAATATGGTAAAAACGTGTCAAAGTAGACCCCATATGAGACTAAATGAAAACATGCCAAAATCAATAATTGTCAAGTTGAAATGTCGCTCATTAAAGGATGAAATAATCTCAACCACACGCAAGCGAAGAAGTATCACAACCTATGAGTTAGGGATAAATGCAGGGCACTCTAAAGTTTTCGTCAGTGACCATCTACTCTTTGAAAAGATTCGGGACATGTGCAAAACAAAAAAATAATAACGCACTGGTACGTGACTGGAAAATTTTCGTTCGACATCCTAATAATGCAAGAAATGTGCATATCACCAGTCAATCTGCTCTGGACAAAATTCTAGGAAACTCCCAGTAGTATCATCCCCTATATGAGAATCCTTCAGACAATCTTACCATCCACAAAAAAAGACATATCTATTTATTACCAGAACACTCGTGGGTTCCGTAGTGAAACTAACGGGTTCCTCACATCAAGTCTTGCAAGTTCAGCTGATATTATATGTGTGACAGAATCATGGTTGAACTCATGGGTGCATTCTGAAGAACTATTTGATTCTTCCAAGTATAACGTGTTGCGCAGAGACAGGGACACTATTCCAACTGGGAAAAAAGATGAGGGAGGTGTCATAATTGCCGTCAAGAGAGTCTTGCAGGCAAGTGACTTGTGGGTGTCTATAGTTTTGAGCATCTTAAGGAAAGTAAATGTGTGCTGTGCCTATGTTCCACCATATTCAAGTGTAGCGAATCTAGACTCGTACCTAAATGAAGTAGGAGACATTGTTCGGAACAATGGTCGAGATGAGTTCTTAGTTGTAGCAGATTAGAATGTAACAAATATTGTTTGGTCTATTAATGGATTATAACATTGCCACAGGTACGTCTTATCGTTTTGGTGAGGCCTCAGTTGATGCTTACAGCTTCTTGGACTTTTCTCAGTTCAATGGCATCTTTAACTCTCATGTTGAGTTGCTTGATCTTGTATTTAGCTCTATTGAAGACGTTGCAGTCCACGAACATGGTGATCAATTTGTGAAGGATGACCGCCATTACAATGCACTCGAAATAACTTGCACCCAAAAAATATTTCAAGATTTTTTTTTATAAATCTAAGAACGAGCTCGTAAATGATAAATTGAGAACAATTGATTGGCATAGCCACATTCCTCACCTGAAACCGCTAGGCGCTAAGCTGAAATAAATTTATATTTTTGTTATTTTAGGAGAATCACATTTCAAGGTGCATGAGATATACCATAAGCTTCAGACAATGAAGGCGAAGTGACAGATTCCATAAAGAGCCCAGATCCCAATTCACTTCATTTATTTATTACAATTTCAATAATATCTGACAAGATTCAAGAATCCTCCGAGTCAAGGTGGTAAACCATCTACTCTGGGTATCCTGTCTCTGCTAACATGAGACAGGATAGGCTTGATTATTGCGTAATTCCAGTCCCAGAGTGCAAAGGAAAGCGATGTCCTGCCTCAAATTGTTTCGAAAAAGTTAGAACAATGTGTAATGATTACCAAGTTCGACTTTGCATACATTTTTTCAAAGATTTTCATTGCAAATAGATACATAGTGATTTTTACTGTAGTTAGAGCTTGATTCTGTAATGTATAATGGAAAAATACATTCAAAACAAGGATTTAATATCTTTTATCGAAAAGTAATTCAACCAGGAAAGCGCCTAGCGGGACCATAAGGACCCTATTTTTTGAAAAATTCGTTTATTTTTTTTGAAAAACCTTCCTTCGGTACCCATTGAGTCAAATTTAATAATTCAAGCGTTAATGGGTAAATGAGGTAATAGGAGAACATACCGGTTCAAAAACATCATCAAGAATTTTCGACTTGGTACTCACAAAATACCAGCAATTTTATTTGAGCAAATCAAAATTCCGTAAACGATGGAAAAAGTTCCAAAACGAAGTTGACCACCAAATTTTTTCAAATCTGCGTAAGGAAGTGAAAGCTATCATGAAACGTGATTATCGAGGATACATAACAGAAACAAAACGTAGTCTTGCCAGAAATATCAAATCATTCTGGTCATTTTTTTCGGAAAAGTGAAATGAAAAAACAACTTCATCATTCATAGAATTCAATGGCGAGCGTTTTTTCGACGGAGCAGATATTTGCGAAGCATTTTCAAATTATTTCTCTTCGGTTTTCGAAAACTCGCCATCTCAGGTCTCAATCTATCGTTCCGAACCCTCCACTACTATATCAATAAACTATATTACCATTGATCAAGTGACGAAGCAGATACATGGGCTCGATCCGAAAAAAGGTGCAAGGCCAGATGGTTTACATTAAATTATGCGCAGAAACTATATCTTATCCGCTCTTTCTCATATTCAATAATAATTTCCAAAAGCTTCTTTCCCAACAGCGTGGCGCAAGTATCGGGGTCTTCTATCACTATTACTGAAGACGAGTGTAGCCTGAAGGCTGTTACTCTTTGGACTCAAATAAGTGGGCAACAGCCATTCATGAATTTAGAATTTTGACTGAACAAGGACTAGAGACCAGTATCTAGCCCTCGCCATGATGGTGTTTCTCAAAAATGGCCGAGAAAGGAATTTTGATATCTGAATTTTGAAAAATATTTCTATCATATATATATATAGAGGATGCAGCTTTCACTACCCAGTATGGATTGGTAAGTAGCCCATCACTCCAGAGAGCGCCTGGGACGTTTAAAGCGCAAGGGGTCGTCTATGTTGTAATCAGTGGCTCCCCTAACGGGGGGGTTCTCGTGGGTTATTGCGCAATCAAATACTTTCTGATTGCGATCTCTAAAGATACTTCTGATGGAAGGCAGATTTAAGTCTTCGAGGATCCGATCGTTCCGCACGTACCACGGAACGTTCGTTATCATCCGCAGAACCTTCATTTGGGCCCGTTCAAGGACACGAATGCTGGTTCTGCAGGTTTGGCCCCAGGCGGCTGGGGCATACAAAATAACAGGCCTGAATATCATTTTATAAATCATGACTTTGTTCTTGAGAGAAAGTTTGCTTTTTCTGTTTATCAGGGGATACAACGAGCAGATTTTCTTAGGAATTTTGTTCTCGACAATTTTGACGTGTGGTCTCCAGGTGAGCCGGTGATCCACCGTAACTCCCAGGTACTTGACCTGCTCTGACCATTCTATCTCCCTTTCAGAGATAGACACTCCCCTCTCCGGGTTGTTTCTTTTCCGACCCATCGAAATCGCCTGCGTTTTGTCAGGATTCAGCTGTATTTTCCACTCCAGGTACCATTGCTGGAGGTCGTTCAATGCATTCTGCAAATAAACGACACCCATCGAATGATTGGCTGAAGAGGAAAGCAAAGCCGTATCGTCAGGGAATAAGGAGATCAGACGTGTAAAGAGCGTATAATGAGGGAGACAGCACTGCCCCCTGAGGAACGCCAGCCTCAATTTCTCTCGAATCCGAGAGATAATTTTCGACCTTTATCTGAAATGTCATACCAATGAGAAACGACTTGATCCACTTCATCAGGCTCAATGGCAGGTGAAAGTCAATCAGTTTGAAGAGAAGGCCCTCATGCCAAACTCTGAGCACTGTTGTTAGTATTCAGCGATTTGATGGTCTCTTCCACCAGCCTCAGAACCTGAAGATCGGTGGAGTGAGCGCGACGAAAGCCGAACTGCTCATTTGGTAGGACATTTCTTTCCTCCACTTCTTCGTCAAGCCTTTCCAGAACGATTTTCTCAGCCAACTTATCTGAGCTGCAAAGAAGACTGATCGGTCGATAGTTTTGCGGGAAGGTCGGGTTTTGTCCCTTTTCTTGGAATCATAACCACAATCGCAGGTTTCCACCTTCGACGGAATCTTTTAAGACGCAGTGAATTGTTGATGATGTTCAAAAGTGGCTGCACCTGGTTATCCGGGAAATTCCTAATCATACGATTAGTTATACCGTCATAACCAGGTGCTTTTTTAGGATTTAATCCTCTTATATGCGCCTTGAGTTCATCCATCGAAGCTGAACGAATGACATCATGATTGGGTTCTCTAAGAGTGCGTCTAACCTGATCTTCCAGCGAAAGTTCTCGATCCAGATCATCGTCTGGATGTTCGTTCAATTTAAATTGCCTTTCCATCGAATCTGCAAAAGCTTGAGCTTTGGACTCAGAGTCGTAGCACATACCAGCCTCACTATGAATAGGGGGGAAATAGACTTTTTCGTTTTTAAATTTTGATTGAGTTTCCAAAGTTGACCAGAGTTTTCCAAATTTCGAAGGGTGTTGCCAAATCTCTCATTCCTAAATTCAGTTATATCATTTCTAACCTCCCTATTCAATTCATTAGCTCGGATTCTGTCTGCAGGAAACAGACTCCTTTGGTAGGCTCTTTTTGCTCGACTCCTTTCGCAAATAGGGTTCTTAATCCTCAGGGGGAATTCGTCGTGAAATCTTGGAGCCGGTTCCCTGCGGGAGGCATCCTCCAAAGCATTTCTAAAGGTGAGTTTGTATCGCGCTACGGTCTCATCCAACTCAAGTGGAGAATCTATCCTCTCAGGAGCGCAGTAAGCTGTCTCCAGAAGTGAACTGAATCTCTCCCAATCCACTTTTGTACATAGACGATCTGTTTGGGGCGGTGGATCACCCCCTACTGATAGAATCACCGGGTTGTGATCGGAATTCAACTCGGCGAGGACGCGAATATCCCAATTCCAGGTGATTTTCCTGGCCAGGGCGATGTCAAGCACATCGGGCCTTAGATGACCAAAATGCGTCGGCTCATCTGGAGCCAACACTTGGTATTCATACCTGTCACTGTGTTGCCGCAGCCGTCTGCCATTTGTATTGGTAACACGACTCCATTGTACGTGTTTAGCGTTCAGATCACCTACGACCAAGACGGGTTGATCTGTTCCCATCAGAAGCACATCGAGCGCTTCAGGAAGTATTCGATTATTTGGGGGGTTATGAGCACTGATCATTCGCATAGGACCACTCCTCGTATTGAAAACAATGCCTAACTGTTTCTATACCATGGGTATCATCATTTGAAATGCCAAGCTGAACATGCGTATGACAACGCTTTACCAGGATGGCAACGCCGCCACCCGGACGCCCAAGTCGGTCATTTCTGAGCATTTTGTAGTTAGAAAATCTAACAGGTTCTCCATTAAGACGAGTCTCTTGCAGAAAAGCAACATCGATGTTGTTCTCTACAAGAAACTCTTGAAACTCAAGTCTATTCTGAAGAACACCGTTACAATTCCAACTCACCGCTTTGATGAAATTCGGAAGCTGCCTTTCACCCATTAATTGGGATTAATACCGATAGAGAAATTTGCAGCAGCTTCAGTGAACTGTGCAAACAACATCTTCATTTGATCTAAAGTAGAAAGAATGTCTTTGGGGCTATTTATTTGAGCTGACTGGGTAGAGGGATTGTCACGGGCCGCCGCTGCATATGACACCCCTGCCTGTGTCCTTCCCGAGTTTACAGGGAAATACCTTCGATTGTATTGTTCATTTGTTGCGGGGTTCACCCTACGCCTTATGCGAGGACATCCTCGATAGTTCGCAGTGTGCTCCCCACTACAATTCGCACACCTAGCTTTCTGTTCTTTAGGCTTCGTACAATCTCGCGAGATGTGGTTTTCCTCGCATTTGACACAAGCGGGGACAGCACACCATTTCAGCTGGCAATGGCCAAACTTTTGACATCTGTGGCATTGACCCACAGAAGCCCTAGGCCTCTGAGGTTCAGCTGTCACTCGAACATTGAGAAGATCTGTCACCTTGAAAATATCTTTCTGTTCCTTATGTAGTAGGACTTAAATTAGTGGAAGTGGAGTTTTTCCCCGTTAAACTTACGCAAACGAGCCACTGACCCCCTCTCAGTCAGCTCATTTTTCATATCATCACAAGATATAAATTCCGGGACGCTCCTGAACACCACTCGGAGTTTTTTGTCTTCAGGTAGAGTGTAAGTATGGTGAGGAATATTTTGGTCTTTGAGAATGCTTGAAATTTTGCGATATACATCGGGAGAATCGGGGAAAATTTTTATGCCGTCAAAGACATTCTTAGCTGGCGTGATTAGTTTAATGTTATTAGACTTTAATAGTGAGTTGACTGCAACCCACTTACTTTTATCCCTAATAGTGATAGGAGAAACATTTTGTTTTTTAGTCGTCTGTGGAGTCAGTCCCGTTTGTTGTTGGCTAGTCATTTTGGTTTGGTCAATGTCAGTGTCGTCATTCGTGATAATTTGGTTATCAATATTATTGACATGTTCGGAGTTATTAGGACTTCCTGTATAATCCTGAATTTGGGTTACTGCAATTTCGCTGCTGACATTTGCTGGGAGCATTTGATCTGCCCCTGCATTTCTTGGAATATCGACGTGCATGGTAGTGTCTGACGTTTCTGACATATTTGTTAGAAATCTTGATGTTTGAAGACCTTTTTGCGGCTAAACTACTAGAGGGATAGGAACTAAAGCTTGAGGGATAGGTGGAGGGTTAGGCATACCTTTTTGAACTGGCAGCGCAGGAAAATCATCCTGTTTCTGTCTTTTGGCAGGAGCATGTTCACTCGGGCCGTTGTTATCTTTGGTTTTTGATGTGATCAGTGAACTTACTGCTGGGATTTTTAAGAGAGAGCAAAGTGCTCAGCACTTCCAGTAGATCGGTTCTCGATAGAGAACCGACCCCAGCCAGCACCGCTTCTTTGCCCGCCAGACTGCAGCTTCCGAAGACCTTGTTTGATTCTATTGGGATCTCGTTTGTAGATGGAATCTTCAATGGGATGGATACACTGGGTTCTTTCGCCACTCTTCAGGGTACAAGACCGCTTCTGGATGCCGAAAATACTTGAATTCGCAATAAATATTATGGAGCGATATGACACTCGACTAATCCGGTTCTAAACAGGACCGGATCATGGCGCAAGTGACACCAGTATCGAAGAGTGGAAATAGGACTCTGATTGGAAATTACCGCCCTATTTCCTCGCTTTCAGTACCTGAGAAGTTACTAGAAGCCATTGACACAAATTAACTATTTTTTTAAATGAAAAATTCGATTTGTGAGCATTGAAATGGCTATTTTCAAAACCTATCGACCCTGACTAACCTTGTAACTTTCACCCAAGAGATCACTGACAATATGAGCAATAGACAGCGAATCGACTCCGATTTTTCCAAAGTTTTGATAAAGTTCATCATCAGACACTATTTGTCAAACTGAAAAATATCGGTATACATGGAACCCTGCTTGAATGGATAAAATCCTATTCAGAAAAAAGATTCCAGTTTCCTATATGGGACCGCTACTTTTTGATCTATTTGTTAACGACATCAGAAGTTGCTTCACTTATTCTAAATTTTCTCTATACGCCGACGTTCTCAAGGCTCACAAAACAATACTTAACGCATCTGATTGCCTGCTACTCCAATCGGACTTAGATAAATTCCATACCTATAGCAAAAATCACAGGCTGCTTCTGAATGTTGCAAAATGTCACTTCATTAGATTTTTACGCCTACCTGAAAATAACTTTTTCGGGTACAAACTTGGCAATGAGGCCCTCAAACGAGTTGACTCGGTAAGAGACCTTGGAGTCTTAGTGGATACAAAACAATCATTCGATTTGCATATAGAAAAAATAGTAGACCGGCTAGACCGATTAGGTGAGGTTTTTAGGAAAAGAAAGGATTTTTAGAAAAGTTATTGGAAATTTATTTGTCCTAAAGAAGTTTTCAGGAATATATAATCTATATAATAAAAATGAATCTTGATTCTTCGTATTTTTTTTATTTAATAAAAACAAAGGCCTGACCGATTTGGCTAATTGTTTTTTTGGTTGTTCGTTATTCTCCGAATACGGTTTTTAGGGAAACAAAGAATTTTTCGAAAAGTTATTGGAAATTTCTTTGTCCTGGAAAAGTTTTTCGAAATATATAATATATTATAAAAATTAATGTCTGTTTGTGTTAGTAAACTCATAACTTGAGAACGGCTGGACCGATTTGGCAAATTGGATAACGAACGTAAAAATGGGATAACGATAAAACGGGATAACGGGATGATGGGATAATGTGAAACCGGGATAACGGGTAACGGGAAACGGGATAACAGGAAAATGGAAAAACGGGAAAACGGGCTAATCGGATGACGAGATAACGGGATAATGAGGAAAGGTGATAACGGGAAAATGGAATAACGAGAAAAAAAAAAAAAGGGAAAAAAAAGGGTTATGGAAAATGGGATATTGAGAAGACGGGATAACCCGGTAACGGGATTACGAAAAAACCGAAAAAAGAGGAAACTGGAATACGGGAAGCGGGCATTACTAACATGGAGCAAACCAAAAACCATAAGAAAAAAAATTCTGCGCAGACCAGAATTCTCAGAAAAAATATTGGGGAATTCAGAAATTTTAACAGGACAACGACTGTCGGGTCAGCTAGTATGTTGAAATCACAGAAAACCAAGCCAGAAATACTCTTATAATCATATAAAATTGCTTAGAGTACGGAATCCATAGTGTGATAGTCACAATCGTACTTGACTGCTCCTACTGCATGAATACATTTTTATTCAGAATTCTACAGGAAACACACATCTTGCAGTGAAATTATGATTCACATTTATATTTTGTTTTCCTTACTCGTCCCATCGTTCTCACCAAACAGGCAATACTTAATTTCCCACAACCGTTTTACGGTAATCTAATCATTTAGTGTTAAAATTCCGTAATTATTATTGGCATTCCTATTAATGTTAGTTGTCGGACACTCCCACATACTCTGCGGATCAGAGGTGAATAAAGAGACGGTGTTGTATAACAGGTCTTTGCAGACAAGTGTCTTCAGGTCTCACCTCTAATAAATCCCAAGAAAGACAACCACCGGTTTCGATGAAAACTGGGACGAACGTGGAATTGTAATAGAGGTGGAAAAATGTTGAGAACATATCGATTTTTGTTTCATTTACACTACAATTTGAAAGGTCACTGGTATCCAGGAGATATAATAAGTGATCTAAAAATAAATGATATACAGGGTGTCCCTGCACTTCCTCTCGGGAATGCATAGATGGGGTCAAAAAATCACCTGTACTTCATATAACTTTTGGTCCTAAAAGCCTTCGTTACCAAGTTACGGGCCCTCAAAGTTACAAAATGAAAAATGTTTTTCTTTGATAACTTTTAAAGTGAATATTCAAAATTATCTAAATTTTGGTGATTTACTAAACGAATGAATTCCTTTGATGAGTTTTCATGCAGGAGTCAGTTGCTTTGCTACAAAGTCAGGAACGGGCTACCCCCGATGGTCCACACCCCAAAACTTTGAAATGACTGGGATTTGTCAATATGTTTTAACAAAACAAGGTTACCTGGACAATTTCTTGAATAGAAGTACTCGTGTGGAAAATCGATTGGAGCAACGATTTTTGATAAAAATGCATTTTTGTTCGACGACATCCAACCTGAGATGTCTACCATTATTCGAGAAAATCAATTTGTAATGAAAATAGAAATGATAGGTACAATGTTCATAACGAATTTTTATCATGCAAACACGTTTACCTTACAAAACTCATGTTGTAAATAATCAATCGCAAGCCTCAAGAGCAAACAGAAATGCAAAATCCGCTACAAAAACTGCTCGATATGACCCCCGTCTCTCTCAATACATTTTCTTAGTCGGCGCAAACACCCTCCCTGCACTTGAAATCGCATGCCAGGGTCGTTTCGTAACGTTCGATTGGGAAAATGCTTATAACGTTCGATTGGGAAAAGGCTCGGCATACAGACGACGGGCTTCTGCAGCATTACCAAATGCTCGTCCATACAATGCATGCATATCTGCATATTCGTTGAATGTAAACTGTTCGGCCATATCAAAACACTTCAAACTGTCCTATTAGAATATTGACAATACAATGACAACGCACCACTCAACAAAACAAAATCGCATTCAAGTTGTCATTTTTTATCCACACTGATTTTATTTCTTTCTACAAGGTGTTTTTGTCAACATCTCTGGAAGAAATGGAACATCAATTTATTCACCGGATATTTTTAACCTATTCATGTGCAGCCGTTTTTGTAGTTTATTCATTTGCTTTTTATTAGTTATGTCTTCCGATGTGCGTTTTTTCAGCTGAATTTATCTTCGGTTTGAAGATTTTCTCCCATGAAATTATACTTATCAGTGAAACTCCTCAACATTTAGGCTGTGAATATGAATTTGCAGCATCCAAATGTTGAGTTTCATGAGATCCAGATAACACAACACGGAACGTGCTTATTCCACGCATACATACAAAATATGGACTGAATTCGATATTTCATAGTGGAGTAGCTTGTTAGTTCAAAAACACCACGAATCTACATAACTTGATATTTCATTTGAAAAAATATCTACATTGTGAATGGAACTTTCAACTAGGTACTGTACTTTTTGTTTACGACTTTATTTTAGCATATTTTGTATTATCCCTGTTATAAATGTTGTTGAATTAACGTTAGCATTAGTATTTCTACTGTGAAAATTTTCCATTTCAAATAATGGTGGACGATCGGGTTTGATGTCGTCGAGTAAAACTGCATTTTTATCAAAATCGTTGCTTCGATCTACTTTCCACACGAGTACTTTTATTCAGAAAATTGTCTACGTAACCTTATTCTGTTGAAAACTATTGAAAAATTATCTGTCATTTTAAAGTTTTGGGGTGTAAACTATCGGGGGTAGTCCGTTCCTGACTTTGTAGCAAAGCAACTGACTCCTGCATGATAACTCATCAAAGGAATTCATTTGTTTAGTCAATCACCAAAATTTAGATGATTTTGAATATTCACTTTGAAAGTTATCAAAGAAAAACATTTTTCATTTTGTAACTCTGAGGGCCCGTAACTTGGTAACGAAGGCTTTTAGGAACAAAAGTTATATGAAGTACTGGGGATATTTTGACCCCATCTATACATTCCCGAGAGGGAAAGAGGAAATCCAGGGACACCCTGTATTACGTGAAATATGTAAAAAATTCACATATCTGCGAACAAAAACAAAGTAAGACATGATAGTACTATTGAGGTTCAACTGGAGCATATCCAGTACATGCATCTGCATTTTTTTAGGAGGACGATTAAAACATTCCAATTTCGAATCCAATAAAAAGTATCCAGCCGTTTTGCCGAAGACACATAGTCTATCAATTTTGATAGCACGTGACGAACATGTGAGAATATTGCATTATGTCCATAAGCTCTGTTTGCACCTCTCAGAAAGCTTATTTGACCTATTTCTGGACGCAACCTTGCGCGCAAGGTGGCTCATGAATGTGTCAAGTGCTACAGATTCAGAGCGGATACTACAAATTATATAATGGGTGATCTTCCAAAGGAAAGGCTTCCACCCGCCCGCCCTTTTAAATTAACTAAATCATACATTTGTATATTCATTTGCTTCGCGTCTAAAGCTATGCATTTGGAGGTAGTAAGTGACTTTATCGCTGCATTGAGGCGATTCATTGCGAGATGGGGATTGTGTGAAAAAATTGTATCGAATAATGGCAGCAACTTTGTGGAAACAAAGGCTCAGTTGAAAAAAAATCGTTGAAGATTCGATTGAAACTATTTAAACTGAATTGAGCCAAGATGGTATATCTTGAAATTTCATTTTTCTCCGAGTACCAAATTTTGGCGGGCTCCGACAGTCTGGCGTGAAATCCCTTAAATATTATTGTGAAAGAAATCTTGGTGATACTCTAACTTTTGAGGAGTTGTCCACTCTCGCAGCACAAATTGAATCCTGTCTCAATAGTAGACGTTGATTACTCTCGTTTCGGACGTCCATCGTCTTAATGGATTCGAAAGGTTCAATAGCAGACCTCTCTATGCCGTATCATCATATTCAAATGATTCTTTACCTCTGACCCCGGCAAACTTTCTAATTGGCGCCACGCTTACTGCTGTTCCAGATCGTGATTGTCTATCAACCCCAGCCGATCGTTTGAGCCGTTATCATCATATCTAGAAAATGACTCAACATTTTGGTCTAGCTGAAGAAAGGAGTACGTATCTAGTTTGGAAATACGTACTCATCCACAGACATACACTCGTATTAGATACTCTTGTTCTCGTAAAATTGAAATGGCTCTTGGGCAGAGTCATTAATTTATTTTCTGGTCCCGACGGAGTGGTTCCAACTGTGACGATAAAAACAGTCAATAAAATTTATCAGCGTCCTACATATAAACTTTGAGTTCTTCCTATTTCGGACCATCAAGACAATTGATGTTGTTATCTTCAGTTGTAACCCTCATGGCTTTCAAAGGATGCTTCAAGGGGGGCGACGATGTTTCATACAAAATGCCTTTTTTCAATGGATTGAAATCAGCTACTTATATATATATATATATATATAAGTAGCTTATTTCAATCCATTGAAAAAATGCATTATATATATATATATATATATATATATATGTATATATATATATATAATTGCTTTCGATCGCGTAGGTAGTATTTTAGTAACTCGAATAGTTTCCGCATCAATCCGTAACAGTTCACTTTTTTCATTAGGCGTTCGTGACAAACAGTATCAAACGCTTTAGAAAGGTCAACAATGGCTACTCGAGAGTATCCCCGGACTGATACCTTGGGAGGGGGCTGTCCTAAAAGTAGGGCTAGCCAAGGACATCCTGAATACCTCCAAGGTAGTGGTATGGATTCCAAAGCCATTTGGTAAAATGGAAACCAAAAAGATTCTTCAGCTCATCAAAACCCAGAACATGGGGATAGATACTGAAGAATGGCTTGTCATCAAGAGACAAGAGGAGGACTCGGGTCTAACTCTTGTCTTTCAAATCGACGAGACCTCCTTGAAGAACCTGCAAGCCAGGGCAATGAAAGCATTCCTGGGGCTAACGCAGGTAAACTTCAAGCTAGTTAGCCGGAACAGGAACATTCCTGATGCTGCGGGCAATTCAAGCCAACCTGCAGCATAGTAAGGCTGCTACTGCAACCCTGTGCAGAATATTTGCACAGGGCAACACCGACGTGGCCCTAATACAAGAACCATGGCTGGTCAAAGGGCGAGTATCAGGCCTCGGAACATCCAAGGGTAAGCTTATTTATAATCTAAACTGTGGAAACGCCAGATCCTGCATTATTGCCAGGAATGATTTGAAAGTATCGAATCTGATAGAATTCTGTTACAGGGACATAACAGCAATCAAGACGACCTACATCAAGGATGGAGTAGAGAGGAACATAGTATTAGCCTCCGTCTACATGCCTTATGACTCAACAAGCCCTCCACCATCAGAACAAGTGAGGGCCTTGGTTAAACACTGTGAGGACCACAAACTCCAGCTTATCATCGGAGCCGATGCAAACGCCCATAACACAGTGTGGGGGAGCACCGACACGAACACAAGAGGTGAGTCATTGCTTGAATTTATTGTCTCCAGTAACCTGGAAGTACTTAATAGAGGCAATGAGCCAACCTTCGTAACCCGTAACAGACGGAAAATCATTGACATCACTTTGGGCTCTTCTTTGGTGGTTCGGCACGTCGGCAAATGGGCAGTATCTGAGGAACCTTCAAACTCAGATCACCGACACATACATGTGGAGATTGGCTATGCCAATGAACCTGCAGTTATGTGTCGGGATCCCAGAAAAACCAACTGGCCGGGGTACCGGGAGGAGCTCAGGGCAAATCTCACAAATTTCAAAAATGTCAAACCTAACTCAAATACAATTCATGAAATAGAGCAAACCTCCCTAATGTTACAGGAGACCATAATAACTTCATATCATAACAACTGCCCTTTGAAGCGCAGCACCACTAAAGGTAAAGTGAGCTGGTGGAACACCGAACTCACACATCTTAGAAATAAAACGCGCAAACTATTCAATCGTGTGAAAAAAAGTGGTGACTGGCAGGATTATTCCAAAACTCTCACAGAATACAACAAAAAAATCAGAGGAGAACAAAGAAAGTCATGGAGGAAGTTCTGTGAGGACATAGAACAAACCTCAGAAAGAGCAAGACTCCACCGCATCCTTTCCAAAGACCCCATCAATCCGTTGGGGACTTTCAAAAAACCCAACGGCAACCACACCAACACTGGGAAGGAAACTATGGAACTCTTGCTCCATACACACTTCCCAGGATCCACTGTCACCACAAATCAAAACCCCAGATATGAAATCCCTGCAAACCTTCATTTGAGGGCAAAAAGGGCAGACTGGGAAGTGGCTAAACGAACGGTAACTCATTCAAAAGTAGTGTGGGCAATGAACTCCTTCAAGCCTTATAAGTCTCCGGGCCCAGATGGAGTATTTCCCATACTACTCCAGAGTGGAGTTGAATATCTAGCACCAGAACTGTGCAGACTGTACAGGCTGAGCCTAGCATTGGGATGGCTACCTCAAACCTGGAAAACTGTGAACGTGGTCTTTATTCCAAAACCTGGACGAGACTCATATGACCAGGCAAAGGCATACAGACCAATGAGCCTATCGTCATTTCTTCTGAAAGGCTTAGAAAAACTGATAGATAGAGACATAAGTGAAACCGCTCTTGTAGAACGGCCTTTACATCAAAACCAACATGCCTATCTAACAGGAAAATCATGCGAGACAGCACTTCATCAGCTTGTTTCAAGGCTTGAAGAGTCTCTAGCAGAGACTATGCACTATGCACTTTTCTAGACATCGAAGGCCTTCGACAACACCTCCTTTGAAAGTGTGGTCTCTGCGGCCACTCGAAAAGGCATTGACAAAACCACCTGCAGGTGGATACACTCAATGCTTCATAATAGACTGGTCCAAGCCAACATGTTCGAGGAAACAGAGCAGGTTGAAATTTCCAGAGGTACCCCACAGGGGGGCATACTCTCCCCCCTTCTGTGGGACATGGTTGTAGATGAACTGCTAATTTCTCTGAATAACCAAGGGTATTACTCTCAAGGGTATGCAGATGACTTGGTCATCCTCATCAAGGAAAGAATACTCGAACAACCTCAGAGCTAATGCAAAATGCACTGAGGACAGTAGATGCATGGTGTAACAGAGAGCCTAAGGGCAAATCCGAACAAAACAACACTAATTCCCTTCACCCGGAGAAGAAACATGGGAGATCTCATACCTCCCAGACTATTCGGTGGAACATTACAAGTAGTAGAGCAGGTGAAATATCTAGGGCTGATTCTTGACAAGAAACTAACCTGGAACCCGCATCTTCAACATGTAACCAACAAAAGCAAGATAACCTTCATGATGTGCAGGAGAGCTTCTGGAAAAACCTTGGGGCTCAAGCCGAAAGCCATGCACTGGCTTTACACAGCGGTAATAAGACCAAGAATAACTTATGGCTCACTCTTATGGTGGCCAAAAACAAATCAAAGACAGGCAAAAACCAACCTTGGGAAAATCCAGAGGCTTGCCTGTCTCTGTATCACGGGTGCAATGAGTAGCACTCCAACAGCTGCAATGGAAATCATCCTAAACCTCGAACCCCTTGACTTACATGTCATTGGAGAGGCCAGGATGAGTGCATACAGACTGAAACAAACAAAAAACTGGAGAATCCGAACAACTGGACATACCAGAATCACTCATGTAATCAACATCTAAGAACTCGAAATGATTTCAGATTACATGCAACCCCTATACTCATTCGAAAAACCATTCGAAACACGAATTGATGGATCTCGATGGGCCCCGAGTATAGAATCACAATCAACTGCGGACATAGTCTGGTATACAGACGGTTCAAAAACAGTTGAAGGAACGGGAGCAGGAATACATGGGGTAAGGCCAAGAAGGGATTACATAATACCACTTGGAAATGCTCCACGATATTCCAAGCTGAAACACATGCTATCATGGTATGCATTCAGAAGAATCTAGAAAGTGGTTATAGGGAAAAACACATCTACATTCTATCCGACTGTCAAAGTGCTATCAAAGCACTCAACTCTACACAGATAAAGTCCAAACTGGTCTGGGACTGCCTCCAGAACCTCATCGAGCTGGCAAAGTACAACAAGGTCACCTTGATGTGAGTGCCAGGTCATAGAGGCATTGAAGGCAACGTCAAAGCGGACCAGCTAGCTAGACAAGCATCTGAAACGCTATTCACAGGGCCAGAACCTGCACACGGGATTAGCAAAAACCGATGCAGGACCCTGATCGACGAGTGGATAAAAAGAAGACACCAACAATATTGGGATCAAACTGTCGGGCAAATACACAGCAAAGTCATGGTAGGGCATCCAAACCGGACCCTGACGGCTGACCTTCTGAACCTGAACAGAACGAAGGCTCGTATAATAATAGGTCTGTTGACTGGACACTGCGGCCTAAGAAAACACCTTAACACCATGGGAGTACGCAGGGAAATGTGGAGTGTATGCTGTGTGATGAAGAGGAGGAAACAGCCTCTCATATTATCTTCGACTGTGACGCCCTAAGTAGTAGGCGACACAGAACCTTTGGAGAGATCAGCCCGGAAAGAGGCATGAATATCCGAAGAACCTTATCAACAGGCTTCTTAACCTAATTAAAGGCACAAACCTGTTTGAATGAGGAACCACTGACGACAGAGTGATACAATAGACCCCAGCTGGTCGCAGTGTCAAGGGAAGCTAGGGCCAACCCTGTCTCGGCTCGTCAGCCTTAAACCAACCAACCAACCAACCAAGGTCAACAAAAATACAAATTGAAGAAAGAAAACGCCAAGTTAAGGGGGATGAAATAAGAAATGAAGTGCATAAAGTACACAAAGTCGTGTTCACAAAGATTTCAATATAAATTGAAACACAATTGGTAGACCACAGGCGAAAAACAACTACTTTCCCAGCAAATACCACGCAGAACGTTGGATGATATTCACCTGACAATCCATGCAAACTTCCATATAAATGGATAATGTTTCTTTCTGTTAAGCTCGATTATGTTTAATTCATGTCGTGTCTGCCTAACAATCCGCATACCGGTTTCAGGCTTCTTGGTCCTCATCAGTACGGAGTAGTCACCAGCCAGAGATCCGGAGAGCTCTGGCCGAAGCGAGACACAACATAAATAAAATCACCATCAAGCTTACAACATCTTTAGGCGGACACGACATAAATTAAACATAATCGAGCTTATCGGAAAGAAACATTTGCGAACAATATCCATTTATATGGAAGTTTGCATGGATTGTCAGGTGAATATCATTCAACGTTCTGCGTGGTATTTGCTAGGAAAGAAGTTGTTTTTCGCCTGTGGTCCACCAATTGTGTTTCAATTTATATTGAATCCATTGTGAAGATGACTTTGTGTACTTTATGCACTTCATTTCTTATTTTATCCCCCTTGGCACTTGGCATTTTCTTCCTTTAATTATATGCCAGTCTGGCCACTCCTACTGAGGAGGAATCTCTCATTTAGAATCCTATCGAGGTAGGAATAATATATGGAGTGTTTCTTTCTGTCACTAGGTGCCGCCGGTTGAAAGTTATCTTTTCCGACGTACCTAAAGATGTTGTAAGCTTGATGGTGATTTTATTTATGTTATGTCTCGCTTCGGCCAGAGCTCTCCGGATCTCTGATGAGGGCCAAAAAGCCTGAAACCGGTATGCGGATTGTTAGGTGGACACGACATAAATTAAACATAATCGAGCTTAACAGAAAGAAACATTATCCATGTATATGGAAGTTTGCATGGATTGTCAGGTGAATATCATTCAAAGTTCTGCGTGGTATTTGCTAGGAAAGTAGTTGTTTTTCGCCTGTGGTCTACCAATTGTGTTTCAATTTATATTGAATCCTTTGTGAAGACGACTTTGTGTACTTTATGAAAATACAAATTGATTGAATATTTTTATTCAAAACTATACTACTGATGTTAAAGCATATATTGCATCGTCTGTGAATTTTCTTCCAGTGACGTTGTATTGTTCATCAAAAAGTATATTGAATTTTTCCATAAATTTGGTAATTCTGATTTTTACTAGTTTTTCGAATATTTTTAGTTTTAGTTTTAAATTTCATTTTAGCCACTGTGAAATATTTATTAATTATGAAACTGAGTGGTTAAACTATTTGAGCACTGAGGTTTATTAATGTTTCCGCATTTATGTTGTTCCATCCGGGTGCCTTCTTCGGTTCAGATCTCTATTTTTCCAATGTTCATAAATTAATTATCCAATTCCTAAAAATTATATTTTAGCACTATTATTCCGCCATAATTTTGTTGTGAATGTATTCTCTGGGTTAAAAAATAAATAAATTATTTTTCCAATGTTCATAAATTAATTATCCAATTCCTAAAAATTGTTTAGATCTTTTTCCCAT
>JAFIRS010007609.1:0-23467 GCA_018342105.1 Gonioctena quinquepunctata | reverse complement strand
TACCAACTTTGCTGGGGCTTTTTTTGGCGAAAGGAAAAATAATAATTGGGGGAATGTGACGAGAGAACAGTGACGTTTGTTTTGGAAATTTATTATTACAGGGTCAGAAATATCTATTTACATCATATCAAATTTGGCTCCCCCAAAAGAAAAAACCAAAAAAAAAATTGGCTATTTAAATTTACAAAAACAATTTCCTTTTTTAAAACCTTTAAAACCCATTTTTAAATATATATAAATATATATATATATTTATATATTATATTTTATATTTTATATTTTATATATGTATATATGTATATATGTATATTTTATATATATTTTATATATGTTTTTGTAATAGTTATTGTATATATTATATTTTATATATATTATTTTATATATATATATATATATATAGTTGTAAAAACTTGTGAAGCCCCCCAAATGAACGGGTCGCTCTTAAACCCCCAAATTTTCAGAATGGGGAGAGTATTTTCCCAGTGCAAGGGCATCATTCCATCATGTTCCGTCGAAGCACAAAGATAACAATTTCAATATTGAAAAAAATTATACCCTTTTGAAACTTTGAAAGAGCCAATTATTCTTTCACTCTTTATGAACCCCAAAAACGTATATTGCCTAAAATTAAAAAGGGCCTCGGGTGCTTGGCCCCGGCTTGCCTCCGCTTTTCATTTAAAAATTTTATTGGGGTTTTCCAATCAGTGAGCGTGCGGTGACTTCCAAAATGCCCAAAGAAGAAAACAGATTTATAAAACCTTCAAAAATTAAACCTTAGAAAAATGCGGAAAAACATAATTTATATTAAATTATAATGTTTATGTTCACCAATAATAAAATTTCTTTGGGTTGATGAAAATATTTTTTTCATTATCAGGTTGATTATCGTAGAGAAAACCTGATAGCCCCAAAAGGGTTTTTTTCGTCAGGTTCAATTTAAAAGGTTGAATTTTGGGATCATTAGCTGCAACGGGGAAATCCCCAAAAAATGAAATAATGACCCCGTTTATAAATTTGGAAAACAAAAAATATTAAAAAGCCAATCCAGTTCACACCAGGGGAACATCAATTGGGATATCGATTTTTCAGCTCTCAAAAAATTTGTTAAAAACCTGTCCCCCCCGGGGGTTTTCATATAAACCCGCGTATTTTTCCCCCATCCTTGGGGGAAAAATTTTGAAAATTGGTATTGGGAATTTTTTAAAAAAAAAACCAATAAATTTCGGGATTTTTTGAATTCAACACAAAAAAGGTTTAAAAAGTGGGGGTTGAAAGTTTGTATAGGACCTTTTAATTTTTTTCGATGGAGTTCTGAAAATTGTAATTATAGGTCTTTGTTACAAATACATAAATATGTTTTTCCCAGGTTTTCCGAAATTTAACCCCTGAAGGGGTGATATGGGGGTTGAAATTGTATATGGTTGTCTCGTTACTTTTCAAGTTAGGATCATAAAAATTGGACTCGTTACAAATGAAGACATACATATTTCAGTGTTCAGTGTATGGGCGGATGAATACTCCCAAGTATGCAATAAAAATGCACAGCAGTTCTTTGAGAAAATATATTTTTACTTACGGAACTGAAAATAGCTGAATTAATTAATTTTTGGAAAGATAGATTGACCAAAGATAACTAAATGGCCACATTGCAAGGCGGCATTTAAAAAACGTAAAGTTTCCCCTTCAAGTTTGGAACGAGAAGATTTGTTGTAATTTTCCCCGTTGAAAATTCAAATATAACATGAATTTGATAATTTTATCCAGTTTCAAATGTTATTTGGGAAATATTCTCATCAAATATCATTCGTGGCTAGGATTTTATCGTTAAATCCTGAAATTTTCCCTCAAGATTTTGCCTCTAGGAAAACCTGCAATCTTGCGCCAGATAATAAGACCGCAAATCGCAGTCATCAAAATTTTCAGTAAAATGCTTTTTCGAAAATTAAAGAAAAAATTAGCGATAAAACCCCTAGCACATATGATATTACCCTCGATAAAACGTAAATTAATTGAATATTGATCAGACTAGGCAAACAGAGCATTTTTCCTTGCATGTTCAACAAGGGTACACTCCTATATACCTATCCTCCACTCCTTCACATGAGTCTGTATATTGCTTAGATAATTCGGAAAAATATATCATCAGCTCTCGCACTACTAAACGATTGAAGATAGTGACTAAAGTTTATCTTTCAGTCGCAGATGATTCCACATGATTTTATGAACATCCTGTTCATATTTTCAAGCAATTCAATCTTCTTACCCCATGACAGGTTTAAATGTGAGATTGCTTCTAAAAAATGTGTTTCCCATTTCTTCCGGTTTTCCTGATGATAATGGAAGCGTGAAATGAATTCTCGTCAACAAAAATGTATTGAAGACCTATAGTGAATGCGATGCCTCTCTTGCATCAATGCTACAAATGATTTCTGGTGAGTACTCTCTTTTGAAAAACATTCCCCTTTGCCTCATCCATCTATACGAGTTCTCAATTAAGACTGGAATAGAAAATCAAATAACTATCTGAATAAAAGAGCAAATTTTAGATTTCAGATTTTTTCTTTTGAGAGTCTTTACAGAATATCTATCAGATGTAGTCCAATGCCCAGCGTTGTTTCAGTCGGAGAAGTAGTTGTTCTCTGTTAGACATTCACGAAAAATAACTTAATATTTATCGTGGAATTTTCTATCAACAGAAAAATATTTTCATTCAATATTCATTTGAGAGTGTTTCCCTTTTCAACATGAGTACCCTACAAGAGGTTATCTTGAACGATGGAAAATAGTGATTGAAGTTTTTCTTTCAGTCGCAGATGATTCCACATCTAATTTTATGAACATCCTGTTCATATTTTCAAACAAATCAATCTATCATACCCCATAACAGGTTTTGATGTCGAAAAACACTGACTTCAAAGTGCCTCTCCGAAAGAAATGTTCCATCTTTGCAAAGTGAGATTGCTTCTAAAAATGTGTTTCCCATTTCTTTCGGTCTTCCTATTACGTGGAAGCGTGAAAAAGATTTTCGTCGACAAAATGTAGGTGAGATCTAGTGAATGCGATGCCTCTCTTGCGTCAATGTACAATGATTTCAGGTGATACTTGAACATTCTTCTTCGCCTCATTCATCTCTATGAGGTCCTAATCAAGATGAATAGAAAATCAAATAATCATCTCAATGAAAAAAGCAAATTTTCAATTTTGATTTTTTCTTTGAGTTAGGGTCTTTTGAATATCTATAGATGTAGTTCAATGTCCAGTGTGGCTTCAGCCTTGGTAGTAGTTGTTTTCTGTTAGTCATTCACAAAACATAACTTTATTTCGTGGATTTTTTGATTCACAGAAAAATCTTTCTATTGAATATTCAATTGGGAATATTTCCCTTTTCAACATGAATTCCTCACAAGAGGTTATCTTGAACGATGGAAGATAGTGACTTAAGTCGCAGATGATTCAACATTTGATTTTATGAACATCCTGTTCATATTTCCAAACGAATCAATATTTTATTTTAGTCTGAATTGTTTCTACAATGTTAAATTCAATAAATGTGTTTTTTATTCAGGTGAATACTTCATTTTACGGGTTCAAAAATCATAACTATGAATAAGTTTTTCCACTGTGTAAATATTAGAAGAACACATTTACACACCTTTAAATAAGAAGAAAGTGCCACCACCAAAATTACCATTTCCATTAGTGTCTAATATCGCATCAAACATTATTCTTGAAGAAGTATATGATAAAAAAATCATTTCATTCAACTCGAAAACCCATTTCATATAAGATTTTCGTTCAAAAATTATCTGTGCTAATTGTTTTTCATATACTCCAAGAGTGAATCCATTCAAGTAAAAAAAAATATTAAATGATCTAACAATAGAGTCAAATTCTAAAAGGCAATGAAGGAGTTTCTTTGAGCAACAGGCAATATATTTATATTTCTCAATAAGGTTTCCATTATCATTCGGCAAATGATTCCGAGGAAAAATATTGAACTAAAATTGTTTTTTCGGTTATTTTAAGTTTTACTCCCAAACAAAATATTCAACAGATGAAAAATTCTCCGAAAGATTTGAGAATCAAAAAAAAATCTGTACCTTCATCAGAAACTGGAATATTCAACTCCTTGTGTTTTTCTCCTCTACAAAGAAACATACCTATTACTGTTTCAGGTCCGAGTTTTCGGGAATTATTTCTGTATTCGGCATAATATACATTATTTCTATGAATAATTCATGAAATAGCACCGATCAGAACTTCATGAGCACATGACGTTACTTTCATTAGGGTCAAATATGGAGTGAAAATAAGATGATCAATCCTCATCCAATTGTATGTTCAGGCTTTTTGTAAAGTCGATCATTTCCTTAGTGGAAGAGAGAAGGAACAACAAATTCAATATCTCATAATTCATTAAATTGATATTTCATTCCAAATTTCGAGTTATAAATATTGATTTAGAAGTAAATAGGAAAAAAGTGGATAATAAATTTCTGTTCCAAATTTCATTAATATCAATACTCAAAAGATAATAAAACTTTCCGATAGAAGAAAAATATCACTCTACGAACTTTGCTCACATAAAATTTGCCGTTGATTGATCTAGACAGTTTTCCATGAAAATAATAATTGTGAAAATATAGATTTTTTTTATTTTTATGCCAAGTAAATTATTGGTTTCATGTGATTGGAATACCCCAAAAAAATATTGAGTACTCATCAGCGAATAATCCAGTTCTTGTTTGGTTTTGAGTCGTTCTCCATATATTTTTCCATCATATACTTCTGCATATTTTAATTCAATTGGACGAAATATATAATACTTGTATTTTAATTCTTTGTTATTTATTCACAATCGATCTCTAAGCACCCCCGATATCAATATTTTTTATTATCCAAATTAAACAGGGGATAGTCCTAATCAAGCATTACAAAACCAGATTTTGTAGAGAACAAATGATTCTGAACCACTGAACATTCAACCAGATCTTTGAATTACCAACAAAAAGATGCATATTGTCGAGTTATTACTTCAATATTGTCGATGTTCCAGCTTTCTAAGATTGAAAAAATAAATTAATGAACCGGAACTTCATGTGTATGTATTTTTCCCAATCAAGAACTGATGAGAGTATTCTCTGTGTACAATAAAATCTTTTTTTCCTCAACAGACCATCTGGGCATGAATTTATGTGTGATATTTAGGTGGTTCAACCTATTTTGTATAGGTTAACTGTTCTTTCCTTCCACCTTTTTTCATCAATTAATGTAAGTGGATTTGATAAAAAAAACATGAAAAGTTCTATGCATTTTAACTTCAGAAGACCGCAAAATTGCATTCCAAGAACGTCAATAAAAAAGTGCCTTTGCCTCAAAAAGTTGTTGAGAATTTCGATATCCAATCTTCACGATGGTTGAAATCATTATATCGCTCCTCAGTTGGAAATTATATTTGCCTAATATTCTTGGTAGACCGACTCCCCTATATGGCCTACATCAGTGTGGATGCATTTTTATCGTTTGATGCACAAATATTAAATCCACGATGAAAACTGAGAAATGAGGATTTTAAGCCAATATTGGTTATTTTGTACTTTTTTCCAACCATCCTTTATGTAGATGGACTGATCGCACAAAATTCTCCTTAGAAAAATAATTGGTGAAAATATCTTCAAATATTGTAACTATTTCAAACTCAAATTCCCTAATCTGAAAAATGAACGATAAATATTTTTTATATTGAATTATGAACTACTCCTTGCGCTAGGACAAATCACGGATCCAATTATATATTACATCTATGAAGGAGGCAGCGATTGCGATGTTGCCAAATTTAGGGCTCACACGATACAAAAGTTTGTGGGCTCTACACAGAAGTATATAATTCTGCAGTGTACATCCCTATATACGGAAAGCGCCCCCCACAGTTCGAACCAAAGAACTATATCGCGTATGTTGGGTATGGAAATGGTATATTGTGTGTCCCGATCTAAAACGTGTGAGATGACCTGCATTCAATTCTGATCACCCAGTGAAGAGATACAGGGTGATACTTTGTGGAGCCCTATATCGGGACTAACAGAGTTACTCCGGGCTAAACTGCGTCTCGTTCATATGCCTCAACGGGATTCACAATGACGGTGTACATCTCTATGTATATATGTATAAATGAATATGTATATAGTGTTTTTGTATGTATGTTTTGTATATATGTATATATGTTATGTATATATGAATAGTATATATGTATATATGTATATATGTATTATATATATGTATATATATATATATATATATATAATATATATATATATATATATATATGTATAACATATATATATATATATATATATATATATATATATATATATATATATATATATATATATACTCTTGCCTAAATACTGCGTCCTTTCAGGAAGCGTACGTTACTGCGTCCACCAGAAATACGCTATTAGGTCAATTCTGATAGAGTATACTGTTCTACACAAAAAACTTCAAAGCTGGTTCAGATTATCAAAACTCAAAATAAAAGTAGCTTTAATATTGCGTCCTTTCACCATCATATCATTATCACGTCCGGTGAATAATTTGTTTTCATATTTGGTATGATACTGCGTCCAATTTGAATAATATCTTTCATACTCAGCACGATATGGCATCCAGCGCTGTTGCCATGTTTTATTACACACTTTTATTTAACTCTCTTCGTTCATATGCTGTCATTCTTTCTGGTTCAAAATTTGTAATCCATTTTTGGAACACTTGCCGACATCCGATTGAGCTGAAATTCGGCAAGTGATCATAATTCCGGTGACAATGCATTATGAAATTTTCGTTGAAAAAAAAAAAAGAAATGACGGCTCCAAGATGATGAACAAGTTTCGTGATTATGGTACGATTCGATTCAAAATTGGTATGTGGGGGTTTTCAGGGACAGATAATGTGAAATTTCTGTCAAAAAAAAAAAATTCAAGATGGCGGACAAGTTTTGTGATTATGGTCCGATTCTATTCAATATTTGTGTGTGGGGGTTTTCGGAGTTGAAGATTATGAGTTTTTTGTCAAAATTTATGAAATTGAAATGGCAGCTCATGGAGTTACTGTAAGAGGAAAAAAAAACGGCGCTTCAAGATGGCGGACGAGATTCAGGTTCATGGTCCAATTCGATTCAAATTGGTATATGGGAGTTTTCATGGTCGAAGATTAGGAATGTTTCTTCAAAAATACATAAAATCAAAATTGCGGCTCCAAGATGGCCGATAATCTCTGTGTTTATGGTCCGATTCTATTCAAAATTGGTATGTGGGGGTTTTCGGGGTCAGAGATCAAGGATTTCTGATCAACAAACCCAAGATGGCGGGCAAGTTTTGTGATTATGGTCCGATTCGATTCAAAATTGGTATGTCGGCACGACTCGATGTCGGTCCGATTCGATTCAAAATTGGTATGTGGGGGTTTTTGGGGTCGGAGATTACTAATTGAGTCGAAGATCATTGATTTCTAGTTGAAATTCATAAATTGAAGATGGCAACTCCAAGATGGCGAATGAGTTCATCTCTAGTTAGTCTCCCCATTGAAGGACTAGATAGCTCAGAACTTACAGGAAAAAGAGGCCTCATAATAACGATGCTTCAACAAAAATGCATAGGTTAGGGCGTACGTATTGAATTGAATCTATAAGTCACGGAATAACCTACGTCACACATCCAAAGCAATTATTCTCTACTTTTCAGTGCATTAGAATGGAAGCTTGTCTTCAAAAATGTTTTTTAATAATTATTTTGTTTCTGTAATAAATTATGGAAAAATCCTCAAAAAAAGGAAATAAAAAAAATACTTCCGTAGTAATGAATAAAATTATTCCTCATCGTAATCCTAGAGTTACTTCCATAGTATGTAAACCCTGATATTTTCTTTTTCGAACAATATCTCGTCATCCTTGATATATAATTAGTATAATAGTAAATAATCCTAATGATAATAAATTATGGTTATATAAATGAAATCATTTGAATAATCCTATTATTGTAATTAATCAGTTTTGTTTCCTGAATTAAGTATTTTATGATGTCTCCAAATGATTAGGCCATCAGGTGATGTCTTCCGTCACTTCCATTATATGTATAACCACACAAAAAAAATATAATAATTGCTGGGGACCAGTCATGGATGATATGATAATAAAATATGGTGTTTCATTACAGCAACAAAAATATGACAGATACAACACGAATACACATCTTCGATCCCAACAGACTATAAAATTTCCAGAGTTCTTTGAATTATTTGAAATTTACTACTCGAAAACTATTGATTATTGGAAAAATGTTGAAAATGATATAATTATCCAACGTTCCATAGAATTCACAGAGAACTGGGTTTTGGAAATGTTTATGTTGTCATTATATATTTGTTTTTTTGTGCTCTTTCAGGTAGATAACCACAACACAAATTTTCCCCATCTCATCACTTACCTGTTATGGCAATACTAATTGAGAGAATCAAACTATAGTTAATATGACGTTCTTCTCTTCGGAAAATTGATCCCTTGCTAATCAAAATTTATCTATTCAATTTTCCATAGAATCAACTGAGGAAGAAGTGTGGGGCCTAGGCCCGCCATGTGTCTAGGCCGACAGGGGGTAATACTTGTGACGCTCCCAGACATAGCTGGGTAAAGTTCATGTCCCCTCTCAGTCAACATGGTAGGATACCTAGTAGCTTTTGAAAGAAAGTAAGAGGCAGATATGGTTGATGCTAGAGAAATCTTGCTGATATTGGAATTCTCCTGTTGACATGGGTATCCAGGGAAAAAGGACCTCCCCATAGGCTTGCTGTTGCCTCGCCACAAGGTGTTGGACTCTGGGGGGCAGGGTGATAGATAGTTGACCAATGAAAAACATACCGTATTCGGTAGAGAAGGGGAAGTCCTTTATCTATGGGCACTGATTATTGTATTCCTTGCTGACTTGGCGGGAAGCGGCGCATTTACTCTCTCGGGTACTGACATCCCAGAGCCAGTAGCCTCATCAGGCGGACCCACCGTGGCTGAAATGATTCGGTAGCAGGATAACCTAGCGCGTTGATCCAGCGTATCCGGATTCCCATAGTGTGGGGTAGGGTAAGGTACTCACCAGCTTGCTGTTGTAACCACTGTACATATTGTTGCTGTGGAAGTAGTGTATTCGTGACAATGAAAACAGACAAGATTTGGGAAGAAAACTGATTGAGCTTACAGAGATAGTATATGTAAATAAATTAATAATTTTCGAAAGATTCGTAAATAAATACCTTTCAAAAGAGTAGATCATAGAGTTGATATGGCTCTTCAGCCCCTCCGTACCTCGACCTATGAGGTCTTTTGTACATTACCCTCCACCTATTCAAGACCCGGGATTCCGTGACTCCCTGCAAAGCGTATCAGTTTCCTGGGAGCTAAGTTCCTGGTGGATAAAGTAGTTAGTAAAACTCCCTCGAGGAACTCAAGCCTTTTGCAAAACAATACTTGGTAGTCGCAAAGCAAGTGTTCTGCAGTTTCAGCAAAATTCCTGCAGTAACGGCACAGTTCACTTTCCAGTTTTTCGAAGGAATACCTCAGAGAACAATGTCCGATGAGCGGTACCAGTTTCAAGTCTTGCTTGTCCAACTCGAGAAGCTGTTCAGCTTTCTTTGGCGATGAGCTCAAAAGCTTTTTCGCTTATTTTTTCCCTGGAACCTTATTCCAGTGGGTTTCAATTCTGTCAGCTTCCCAGCGCCGGAACTCTTCCTTGATGTGGGCTTTGAAAATATCACAGAAGGGTTCTGGGCCAGAAAATTGGGTATTTGCCCCTTCCAAGACTGTTCGCTTTCGCATTGCCTTTGATTTATCTGCACCCACATCAGAGTAACCTGATTATTTGTAGCCAGTTGTCTTAGGGAGAGTTTGTAGTCATAAGTCAGTCTAGACGCACAAGTGAGTGACTTTAGAGCTTTTAGTGCTGCTTTTTCAAAGGGTAAAACAGAAATAAATTCTCTGGAATCTTCAAAATAGAACAAAATATCACGATTCCAAAATGAATAAACTTGTTCCAGATAGTCATCTGAAAAATAAGAAATAAAATCTCCATATTAGTCAGTTTCAGAATATATCTACATTTTTGCAGAATATGTATTTTGTACAAATACCTTCATCTTCGCTCAGTCTTTGTTTTCTAATAATTGTGAATATTTCACCTTCGATTCTTCACATTCATATCTCTTCGAGGGAAATCTTTTATTCCTATATGTTTTCGATAATATTCTGTTACAATTTTTTTCTGATCTGCTGTCCATTCCACCAATGTTCTTTTCATTCCTCTTTCAATATTTTTTTTTCATTTTTGTTTTTCTAACCTCAGGCACACTAACGATCTTATTATCTTCTAAGGAGTATTCTCTCATTCCTCCTCACAAAACTAATAGTGAGTAATATTATCTTTTTTGTTGATGGAACCTTATGAGATAGTCCAAAAAAAATATTCTACAATGAAAAAGGGGGAATTTTTGTGGCATAGATGACAAATTATTAAATTAAAGAAAATAACAGCATCCTCAAGTGGGAGTCGAACCCACGACCTTATGATTTCTAGCCATACGCTCTACCATCTGAGCTATTCGAGGACATAGGAATCGACACACACTCGTGAACCTTTTTCTTCCATTATATAATATTCATGTGAGAAATGAATCGAGAATCCAAACGTACTTATCACTGGCCGTCGAGATCCATAACCTGTCACTCAACTTTATCGACATTCGAAAATTTCAGTAGCAGATCTAAGCAGATGATATCCAACCACTGATAAGATATAGCCAAATATATAAAGTGAAAGTGGAAATATTGTGTCTGAAATATAAAATGAAAAAGGGGGAATTTTGTGGCATAGAGGACAAATTATTAATTTAAAGAAAAAAAAGCATCCTCAAGGGGGAGTCGAACCCACGACCTTAAGATTTCTAGACATATGCTCTACCATGTGAGCTATTCGAGGACATAGGAATCGACACACACTCGTAAACCCTTTTCTTCCATAATTTAATATTGATGTGAGAATTGAATCGAAAATCAAACGTACTTATCACTGGCCGTCGGGATTCATCAACTTCATCGTCATTCGAAAATTTCAGTAGCTGATCTAAGCAGATGATGTCTAACCACTGATAAGATTCAGCCAAATATATAAGGTGAAAGTGGAAATATTGTGTCCGAAATATAAATGAAAAAGGGGGAATTTTGTGGCATAGAGGACAAATTATTAAATTAAAGAAAAAAAAAGCATCCTCAAGTGGGAGTCGCACTCACGACCTTATGATTTTTAGCCATACGCTCTACTTGAAATATGAACTCAATAACTTGTCTCTCGTCTAGGGCTGAATGTTGGATCTGCAACGGAGTCGCACACAGGAGAATAATGTTATCCCAAAACAACCGTCTGTGGCGTGAAAAGATAGAGCGTCTGTCCATTTCTCTTTTGGAGCATACCCAGTCTTGAATATAAACACCCTGGAAAAGTCTACAGTTTACATAAGAAGTTAGATTCACCACCTCACAATTTGTTAATTTTCACATGTATGTAAAGGTTCCGAATAACTCAATTTCTTGAAAATTAATAAAAACACTTGCAATTCTCAATAACTTATTTCTGGCGAACAAATGGGGAAAATTGATGTGATTTACTATTGCATTCATATATGATATGTTTTCCTCCTCATAAATCTTGAATTTCTGTAAAAAAAAAAATTCAAAGAAGTTTACTTACTGGCAAAATAGAAGTGCACCAGAACTTCGCACGTGCTTGCACTGACCCAAATGTATTTTTGGACATGGTAGCCAGACTGAGGACGCATCATCATGCTAAGGTGAAAGGAGTATATTCAATGTATATTAGCATTCACGATTTAAAGCGCCCCCCAAACATAAATTGTCTGAACTAAATGTATACTAGAACTTTCAAAGACCGTATAATAGTACGTCCTTCTTTTATGTTTTTCTGGTGTACATAACTCTCGCATTTGATAATGAATGTTTTCTGTTCTCATGTGGCATGAAAGCTCTGGAAGCGGAATACAATTTGCGAAGATATAATCCGATGGTTCAAAATTCGTTCAAAATAATGGAATTATTGTTGGAAAACAATACTGCGTCCGGTATACGGACTTTGTATCATTCAGGACGCGGTAGTGTATGGTCGGAAACCCACGTACGGACGTAATATTGTACGCGGGATAAATATATGTATATATGTATATATGTAATATGTATATATGTATATATGTATATATGTATATATGTATATATGTATATATGTATATATGTATATATGTATATATGTATATATGTATATATGTTATATATGTATATATGAATATATGTATATATGTATATATGTATATATGTATATATGTATATATGTATATATGTATATATGTATATATGTATATATGTATATATGTATATATGTATATATGTATATATGTATATATGTATATATGTATATATGTATATATGTATATATGTTTATATGTATATATGTATATATGTATATATGTATATATGTATATATGTATATATGTATATATGTATATATGTATATATGTATATATGTATATATGTATATATGTATATATGTATATATGTATATATGTATATATGTATATATGTATATATGTATATATGTATATGTTCGTTCAGTGGACTGTATGAATATTAATTTGTGGTAAATTCGCAAACACACAGAACTGATCAAAGTGTCACTCACCCATGTGCCTTTGTCGGAGAATCTGATCTTCAGCCAATAGATACTTCGTCTAGTCTTCCTGGCGGTACCGCCGCTAATCACATTTACACTAATTCTAAGGATGAGGAATATCTTGAGTAATAAGCGTTATATCAATGAGAAAACACAAACTCGAGAAAAACTAAAATGCTAGTTCTTTCCATAAGATCTAGGAACTCAATGTCTATCTTCACATTTCTCCCTTCCGTCTCATTTTCCCACTCCCACAAGTGACTATATTCAGTCTGGTGATACCTCACGCGCAAAATAAGGTCGAAAGAGTTGAATCATGCAAATGAAAAATTCCCATTTGAAATATACAATATACATATAAAAATCCCTTGGCAAAATTAATTATAATTATAATAACAAAAAAAACAAATTGGTCAAGACGCAACATAACCGCTCACCTAAAATTACGCGAGAAAGTTTACCCAAAAAATAAGCCAAGAGATGCTTATAGTCTAACAAAATTCTAATGTTCTATAGAAGGTAAGGGACATACCTTCGTAACAGGACGCTTGAGTGTCCCTTTAGCAGTTTTGACAGTAACAACTCGTGTAATACCATCTATACCACCGTGTTCTCGACTACTCGAGCTAAATGCCACTTCAATGGGGGTGAAAGGTAATCTTTGAGAAGAACCAAATCACCGGTTCTAATAGGAACAGATGGATCGTCCATTTTGATCGTTGAAGGAGAGTATGGAGGTATTCCCCTGTGCCATTTCAACCAGAATGATTGTTGAATTTTCTGAACGATCTGCCATCGTCCCAAACGTCCCATTTTGATATCAGTAAGGTCCTCATCTGGCAAGGAGTTTAGAGGGCTAGGTCAGAAAATGACCGGGAGTTAGTGCTGAAACGTCATTCGGATCAGAGCTAATGGGTCCTAATGGCCTTGAGTTCAAAATTGCTTCGATTTGTGTCAAAACTGTATAAAACTCCTCATACGTGAGAAGTTGTTCTCCAACCACGCGAATGAGGTGCCCCTTAACGATTTTATTCCCGCTCCCATAAACCTCCAAAATTAGGGAAAGCGGAGGGATTTTGTGGAACTGGATACCTTCAGTCTCAACAGCGGTTTCCATCAGGTCAGATATTTGTCTGGCAGCACCACAAAAATTCGTTCCCTGATCACTATATATATGACTACAGGAACCACGACGAGAAACGAAGCGCCGCAACGCTCCAAGGCAAGGCATCACTCGAAAGGTCGGACGCCAACTCTAAGTGAATAGCCTTGGTTGCCATGCATACAAAAAAGGCATATATAGGCCTTGTGTACTTTGGAACCACGAGTTCGTCCCAACGTAATGGAAAATGGACCACCATAGTCTACCCAGCCTTGGAAAATGGTTTTATTGAGAAATCCTATAGTGAGGAATATTACCCATGATAGGCTGTGGAGCGGACGGGTTGACACGAAAACATCTAAAACACTTCGACAGAAATTCTACGAATGGTTCGTTTGGGACCTAATATCCAGTATCTCTGAATAAGTAAGTGATGCAATGTTTGATATCCTGGATGCAGATATTTATTATGTGTGTGCTGAATAACTAATTCAGTAAACTTAGATTGCTAGCGAGGAGAGCTGATGTTTTGTTGAAAAGACAATTTTGAAAAGACTAAGCGCCCCCAACCTCAATACACCTTTCATCAACAAAGGGTGTTAGTTTTGCAAGCATTTGGGAAGGTCTCTTTCGAATGAGGCAAGTTCATGAGAGAAGGAATCAATCTGAGCAAACCTTAACAAATACAACTCAGCTAGCTCAAAATCAGTAATAGTGAGACACCATTTTATGATTATTGAGAAATCGAATATTATGAATAAAACGTAAAACGTACGATAGAATCTTGTTGATTTTGCTAAAGATGAGAATTTTTCTAATAACTTTTGAGGGGTTCTGTCTGCACCATGGCAATGCAAACATTTTTTGTGTTCTTCTTTGGTATCAAAGAAGTGTGAACTCTGGAGAATGGCTGGGGCCAACCGTCCTCGGCTCTCTTAGCCAAGATTGGCCGCCCACCACAAGGAATTAGTGAGAAGTTCCGATGGAAGCAAACCCCTGGATGCTGGATCCGCCGGGTTATTTTCCGAAGACACATGGTGCCAATGGATCGGAGGGACATTGTCTTGAATTTTAGTGACACGATTGGAGACAAAACATGTCCATTTATGAGGACTACTTTGTATCCATGCTAGAGCTGGTGGAATCGGTATAGGCAAAAACTTGAGAAAATTCGAGTTTTCTTTGAAAACCCTTTGAGCGTCAACAAATCAAATCAGATAATAACAAGGCACCACACAGCTCGAGACGAGGTATAGATATTCTCTTTGTAGGTGATACTCTAGACTTGGCACATATGAGGTGTGTAGTAATATGATGATCGCTGTGCACAATCCTGATGTAAATCACAGCCGCATAGCTCTCTGACTTGCATCGTGCAAACCCATGCAATTGGCAAGATGAAAACAATATGACATAATAAGGCGGGAACTTGATTGAAGACAGAACACCAAATTCAGATTCAAGCTGAGACCAAAGTTTAACTATGCCTTCAGGGAGCACTATCCCAATCTATACCAATAGTCCATAAAATCTGGATGAGATTCTTATGAAAAGCAAACAGGACTAAGAAATCCTAACGGATCGTAAATTCTTGCTAATTCGGACAATATAGATCTTTTCGTACAGGGTTTATTGAGGGTTTAACTTCGTATGAAAATGAATCAGAAACTGGGTTCCATTGAAGACCTAAAATTTTATGACCGAATCAGGTTCTAAATCAAGCCCTAGGGGTTGTAACTGTAAAGAGGAAGCTGGTAAATGAGAGAGCAATTCGGGACTGTTGCTCGCCCACTTGCGTAATTCAAAACCACCCTATCGAGAATTCGAATCAGATCTGTTTGAAGTTTGAGTGCCTCTGGTAGCGACTGACTTCCTGATACAACATCGTCAACAAATATATCATTCTCCAGAATTCCAGCAACGGCGGACTTTCATACCTATATTCCTTTGCTAATTGTCGAATCGTATTTATTGCGAGGTAAGGAGAAGGAGTCAGACCATACGTCACGTTTTGAGTCGATAATCTTGAATAGGTTCCGAAGGAGAAAACCTCCATAGAATTCTTTTGATAGTCCTGGTGATTCTTAGTGACAAGAATTTGTCGATACATTTGTTTTATATCACTTGTAAAACAAATAGGGTGAAGGCGAAATCTCAGGAGAATATTAACTAGGTCGGCTGCAATTTGGGCCCTCGTAAGAGAGTGTCATTCAAGGACAAACCATTTGAACATTTTGAAGAGGCGTCAAACACCACCCTCAATTTAGTAGTGGAACTTTCTGGTGTCAAGACGCAATGGTGGGGAATATAATAAGAGCGAGAACACATTGCATTTCCAGAAATCAATTCCATGTGATTAGAAGAGATGTAATCTTCCATGAATTCAGAATATTGGGCATAAAGTTCAGGAGATTTCAGAAGACGGCGCTCCAGAGATTGAAAACGTTTCAAGCAATATCTCGAGAATCTTCGAAAATTGGTTCAGAATACCGAAACGGAGAGCAACTATATATCTGCCAGAATCGGTTCTCGATAAGGTTTGGTTATATATTGTTCAGCTAAGATATCATCAGGTGACGATACGGCAGCTGACGGAAGTGTTCAAGTTCCCATAATCGTTTAACTAAGTTTTCTAAATTACTATCGCAACTAGTAAAGAATGTGTTGACCTCTGCCGATGGAAAATTGACCTTTCCCATAATTATCCACCCAAATATCGTGTCGAGGGCTACAGGTTCATTTATTGAAATTTGCGGGCTCCCACCTTTAATAATGTGTGCGAAAACATCCGCTCCCAACAACATCTCCACGGGGCGTGAAATATTAAAATTTGGGTCAGCAAGTTTAAGATTCGCAAAATTACTGAATTTGTCAATTGATATATTTGTACAAGGCATATTCGAGCAGATTTGAGGAAGCACTACAAGATCTACAGGTAAAATAGGTTGAATTTCACCCCTAGGTTTAATGGTACACGAAACCCCTTGATTTGCATAAGAATGTATTTGTCCAACACCCTTAATATCAATAGACATTTCCATACGAGTGAGCCCTAGTTTATCGCAACATTTTTTCGCAATGAAGGAGCACTGACTGAGGTTGGTATTTTCCACGAGAATCTAACACTTCAATCATGGCAGTTGAGAGTAAAACTGTACTTTTAATGTTCGAAAATAAATTCACCTGAGAGACAGTTTGGGTTTGGGGTACGGGATTATTTGGAATTGCATGGACCGGGTTGTTAGAATCAGAGTTCATATCATCGACAGGGGTCCTTTGAGAGTTTTTAAAATCGAAATGTAAGTAAGTATGATGAGAAAGTGAACATTTTCGGCACAGAGAATTAGAGGTACAATGAGAGAAGTATGTTTAGTTCCCAAACAATTTGTACACCACCTTCTACTCCTTACCAGATTGTACCTTTCCTTTGGGAGAACTTGATAAGAATGTTGGGCAATTATAAATGTGGTGATCTTTGTTACACAACTGACAAGTATTGGGGTTTGAAGAAGAATTAACAATAAAACTAGCACTGGCTTTCGATTTCATCACCTTATTGAAAATAGGGATGTCGTCTTGAAATTTGACTTATCAATTTTTTATTGAGTTTGGATTCGATAAAGCAACGTTATCCATCGCATTACATTGTTTTCTAAAAATCTTTCAAGGTTACATAGTAATTGTTCACTTGTAAACTTGAGGAACATTCGAGTTCAAATCCCTTTTGAGCATCAGTATCCAGACGATCAAACAGCATATTGAATAATACAAAATCCCATTGTTTCACGGGAAAACTTAAATTTTCAAGTATCGCGAGGTTTTCAGAAAAGGTATCCAGAAGATGCCGCAGAACCATGAGGTTTTCTGAAGAATTTTTTTTGTGCTTTCAATCGAATGCCAGTGGGATGCTGCTATTAATTTTTTATTTTCGTACCTTTTTCAACGAATTGTAGGCAACAATATAGTTTTGTCCCACAAGTAGTACATATTACAATTGAAAGCGGGTTACCCTTCAATGAAGATATTAAGTAGTTATATTTATCAATGTTAGATAGAGAATCGTTAGTATGTATCATCGAATCATACATATCAATGAAAGTTTGCCATTCTTTCATATCCCCATCGAAAATGGGAAGTTCAAGTTTAGGAAGTTTAATGTTACAATTTCTGGTTGAACTAGCACCTGAAACTGGATCATTCTCGAATAATTGGGTATAAATTGCCTGAATATGATAATAATCCCCATCGAAGTCTTTCAGTATTTGATTGTGAGAGGTTAAATCAGCATTGTCTTGACCAGAAACCTGACTCAAAATATTCGAATGAATGCTATTAAAATTACTACACAACACTTCTATGTGTTTATAGCGGCATTTAAAGTTATTATGAATTGAATTATCGATCAATGCTTGATCCGCCACCCTTTTCAATTCACTAAGTTTTATGAGTTCTGTTTCTCTTTGAGCAATGAAAGATTTCAATTTCCTAGCTTCTGCAGACATAATAAGAGATGAGAGTTCAAATTGTTCAGAGCGAGTTAAAATTGCAATTAAGTGAGATGCGAGAACAACCGCGCAATAATCATTAAAAATTTTCCCAATCAGCAAATTATAATAATTCCAAATCGAGTTAACAGAAGAAATATATTGGAATCGTACTGACCTACTTATTTCGGTCAGCTGAGAAGCTCAAGCTCGTTCCCAGGTGTCGAAGTCGGTGTGGCCCAAGGGGGGGTAAATAATACGTGACGTAGGTGCGCTAATTTATGTGCATATGACAATACTATACGGTACTTAAGGAAGGTAGGGAGTATGCGCTACTTATTTATGAATGGCTATGAAGATATTATAAATCAATGGCTGCCAAGGGACTTGACGAAATTATTTCAAATTTGAATCTTTCACTTGTTGCGAAATAAACCAAAGTGAATCCGGCTCGAAGGACCAAAAAATGTTCGTTCAGTGGACTGTATAAATATTAATTTGTGGTAAATTCGCAAACACACAGAACTGATCAAAGTGTCACTCACCCATGTGCCTCCGTCGGAGAATCTGATTTTCAGCCAATAGATACTTCGTCTAGTCTTCCTGGCGGTACCGCCGCTAATCACATTTACACTAATTCTAAGGATGAGGAATATCTTGAGTAATAAGCGTTATATCAATGAGAAAACACAAACTCGAGAAAAAACGAAAATGCTATGTTCTTTCCATAAGATCTAGGAACTCAATGTCTATCTTCACATTTCTCCTCTTCCGTCTCATTTTCCCACTCCCACAAGTGACTATATCAGTCTGTGTGATACCTCACGCGCAAAATAAGGTCGAAAGAGTTGAATCATGCAAATGAAAAATTCCCATTTGAAATATACAATATACATATAAAATCCCTTGGCAAAATTAATTATAATTATAATAACAAAAAAAACAAATGCGTCAAGACGCAACAGTATATATGTATATATGTATATATGTATATATGTATATATGTATATATGTATATATGTATATATGTATATATATGTATATATGTATATATGTATATATGTATATATATATGTATATATGTATATATGTATATATGTATATATGTATATATGTATATATGTATATATGTATATATGTATATAAGTATATATGTATATATGTATATGTATATATGTATATATGTATATATGTATATATGTATATATGTATATATGTATATATGTATATATGTATATATGTATATATGTATATATGTATATATGTATATATGTATATATGTATATATGTATATATGTATATATGTATATATGTATATATGATATATTATATATTATATATGTATATATGTATATATGTATATATGTATATATGATATATATATATATATTATATATGTATATATGTATATATGTATATGTATATATGTATATATGATATATATATATGTATATATGATATATGATTATGTATATATGATATATATATGATATATATATATATAGTATATATGTATATATGTATATATGTATATATGTATATATGATATAGTATACAGTGTTCAATTGGTCAGCACCATTTACTCCGTTATTATTGATGCTACGATTTCGGTTGAGGGGGCAAACTGGTAGCATTTTTAGTGGCCTTCTCGATGCCGAGAACAAAAAAAAATTGACAGTCGCGTTGTCATAATATTTCATAAAATGATATTTTTTTCAATGGAACACCCTATATTTTTTCATCTATTTTGATTCGTAATAACATTCTCAACAACAAAGCTCATATCACTTATCTTCCTTAAGTGGAAAATGAGCGACTTATGTGAAAATATTTATTTCTTTCATTAGTACAAAAAAATTTTTGTTTTGGCGAATAAAACCTCATGATTGTCCAAACACCCATTTTTTGTACTTATACGAATGACAATATTTTGGTACTTATAGCAAAATAAGACCGTAAAAAGAAAAAATTTCTGCCCATGAACTGTCATGTCATGTCCGGTTATCTGTATGTTTCAAAGAAAGCATTTGTTATTATTATTATATAAATATATATATATATATATATATTGTTGGTGATTTCTTGAACCTGAGGGTATATTTTTGGCTTGTTTTTCTTGGGTTTTAGGTTCGTGGATCTGACTTTCATGAATTATTTACAACTTTGTTCTGGTATAACATCTGTAATTCAGTTTCTACATTTCGACGGGTGGATCCTCGTTTTCATCACGATCAACATTACAACTATACAGGTAAAAACAATGAGTGAGTAAAATTGTACAAATTAAAAACAAATAATAATTACGGTTATTAAAAATGTTAACGCCGTACCTTCAAACATAGTATTTGTTTGGACCTTCTTGGTTTGTTATGGTTTTTCGTTTTATATCCATAAGGTAGTGGTTGAGTTGTCTACTTTTCGATCTGCTGATATTAATTAGTTGCGCATGTGTAAGGTGGAAATGATTTATGGAGAGATAGTATTGGGGTCATCTGTGGGAAGTGTTTCGAATTGCATATTTTATTTGGTTAGGGAGCTATGTTGTTTTCGAGGGATTGTGTGCTCGGCTTAGATAGGTGGCGTTACTGTTTTCATATTAGATTGTAATAGATGCTATTCAGGTCGGCGATATCAGTTTCATCGTTTACGCAGTTGGAAGTTTTTTTAATGTGAATCATCTCGAATATTTCCCCTTTTATTTTGTTTTTTTCTGAACATAGAATGGTTGTTTTGATATGATCGGACTGGTAGGTGGTTGTTTTTTATGTTTGTTGAGGGCTGTTGCTGCGTTGTTTGTATATTTGTGTGATTTTATTCTATATTCCAAATATTGTTTGGATTGGCCAATATAGAATTTGTGACAGTTTGGCTCTCTGCAGGGTATTTTATAGACGGTGCTTGTTTTTTTGTTGTGGGGGACTTCAGGTTTCAATTTGGAGAAACAAGGCTTGAGGGTTTTATAACTTTTATGTGCGATTTTCAGGTTTAGTGGATCGAGAAGGTGTGAGATATCTTCTGAAAGGTGTTTTATGTATAGAATGGCTATATGTGTGGATTGGTGGGTTGTTTTTTTATCGTTATGATTTTTGTTGTATAGCAGGTTGATACGTGATTTAAATATGGAGTCGATTAATTTTTTGGGGTGATTGTTTTTTGGTAAGGCTGATTTTGCTTTCCTAATGGCAGTGGGTAGGTAAAGGGGGCCGATAGGCTCTTCGATCTGTCAGCTAGGCCAATCACAACAGACTTTTTTTGTGAGTGGGGGTGGTTCGACTGGTAATTGAGGTAACATCCCGGCCAAGAGTTTTTTGTGAACCATTCTGTTTTTATAATGTTATTGTTCGTGATCCACGAACCTAAAACCTATATACATATATATATATATATATATATATATATATATATATATATATATATATATATATATATATATATATATATATATATATATATATATATATGTATGTATATGTATATATGTATATATGTATATATGTATATATTATATATGTATATATATATATATATATATATATATATATATTATATATATATATATATATATATATATATATATATATATATATATATTTGTTATGTTATGTTATGGCAGTTGTAAATTTTAAAAGACTAAAAAGCCACAAAAAGAATAAATAATAAATAATTATCAATTTCAAGAGTTTGCTTGTAAATAACTTTTAAAATGTAATGTATTTCATGAGCCTAGGTATGATATGGATAGATAAATTGTCAAAGTACTATAAAACAGTCAATTATATACACTATCAAAAGTATCATAACTCATAATCGCTCAAAAGACAACTAAAAGTCAAGATCTAAAAATTATCATGAATAAAAAGTAATCATCACATTTATAAACTTGAAACACTCTGTACATGAAATAGTAGCAAACTAAAAGTTAGCCAATGAGAGAACAGCAAATGTCTTTATGAAAGATAGCCAATCAGAGAAGAGATGATCAGATGTAAAGTTGGAAATTGTGAGAGAAGGGCAAAAAAATGATATCATAAGCAATTATTATTCAAACTTGTAATTAATGATAAGAATGGGAATTTAATTGTGTGTATAAATTGTGCAACATTAATATAAACAGTGCAAAGTGACGATTTGGTGCGCGAATTCTAAATTTCAAATGGAACAACAACAATGGCAAGATGTTGCGAAGGACGAGAAAACAAAGCTTCGAGGAGATCGAAAATATTTTCCGAAGCGGAAGCACGCACCAAATTTCTCTGAAAGAAAAATGGAATATTTCCATCATTTGCTTAACAGAACAAGATTACCTTGATGATATCGTATATCCACGATTCCAAAAGCTGAGTCCCACATCGATACGTTCCTGACACATGGTTTTGCAGTGCTAACAGAGGCTGGAGAGAGGAGACTTCCGGTATTTATGGTATAGTTGTGAACACCAACAGTTCCAACCAGGTATAAAACTTTTAATAGTGCTTTCCCGGTCCTGAACTATTTCACAAATAACATTTATCACATTCGATGAACTCTATGTCACTTTTATGAACAATAACAGAAAACTACGCTCACAGAAAAAGTGAGGTTCTGTTTATCTATCCATGATATGCAATTTTATGATTATCCGTGAATAATTGTTTGATTCACTCTAGCATAAGTTAATTCTCGTAGGCCAGGTATTTTTAAGTTGTTCCTGAATAAAGGAGATAATTGTTTTTGATATTTGGTTTGTTTATTTTCTCACAATGATCAACTAACATAACTAAGATCATTCAATAAACTGAAGTTAGCCACCAGTGGCCAAATTCCTTTTGAACTGACTATATGAGATAAGGGCGTACCAACTGTTGCTAGCTGTGGCGAAGAAAATAATAATTGTGGGTATCGTGACGAGAGAACAGTGACGTTTGCTGACAATTATTATTACAGGGTCAGAAATATCTATTTACATCATATCAAATTTGGCTCTCAAAGAATACCAAAAAAATAATTGGCTATTTCAATTTACAAAAACAATTTCCATTTTTCAAATCATTAAACCATATCAATATATATATATATATATATATATATATATATATTTATATATATATATATATATATATATATAGTAT
>JAFIRS010007608.1:0-23468 GCA_018342105.1 Gonioctena quinquepunctata | reverse complement strand
TTGGGGAAAATTTAAAATTTTGCTATGCTCATACGATATTATGGGATTATCATATGAGCATATTGCTAGAAGTGCTTAAAAATCTCCTGAATAATTTAAATGAAATATTTGGATGACGTGCTGTGTTAACAAAATACGCATGTCGGTTTGTTATCATCCAAAGACTGACTTACACCAATAAAAATTGGTCGCGAGACGTCACACTAAACGCGTTCTGAAATATTTTGATTTACACATAAACATTATCATCATCCATGAAGCTAAGCAATATACTCACAATGTGAATGATATTTTATATTTCTCGTAATTCGAAATTGAAAATGCCCTTTTGTTATTGGAAATATTCTGCTGTAAATATCACTGAAATATAAATAGGTTGCATTCCAGTGGTAAATATCCCTGAAAAATTTGATATTTCCACACTCAGGGAAGTCTTCTCTCTATCAATAATAGTGGTTTTTGCTTCCTTATTAGGCGCATTCAACCAATTGGTAATCCAGAAGGTGTAAAAATCTTGCTCTTGACAATCTTACACCCCTATGCCCCTTCTACCGACAAATCCGTTGTCATCCGGCCTGGGAACCGGTGTGGGAAGAAGAGGTCTGAGTTATACACGAAACTTTTATTATTCTTCAGTAATTTTCTATTATTTTGGCGATGCACGTTATCAACGGTGGACATTCACATTTACTTGACTTCAGGCTTCGAGGACGCCAACAGTCCTCCACCGTAGCCCAAAGTCGAATTGTCTCTCTGCGAAGTCTGCAAATACTCTCAGCGGCTCAAACGCTTGATATTGATATTACCCGACTACGCGTTCAGCTCATATATTCATTAACTACAGATATTAATAACTGGTCATAAGAGCAATGCAATGAAAGTGGAGTCGGGTTAAATATGTCTTTCCTTTTCATATTGGCAGTGCGTAGTTGGAGCAACCGAACATCAATCAATACATGTCACGCCTGCATTTTCGCGCCTGCGCATCAATTACACGCTGCCAAGGAAAGAGTGATCGAGCTATTGTCATGCTTCATTTGTTTTGGCCTCACATTAGCTGTCTTTATTATCAATATTGGTACTTAATACATAGATGCTGCCTACCAAGATCAAGGTTCAATGGTGGCGAGTATATTTTTATTTTTTATATGAATTCATGAGAAATGATAAATTGTCAGTGACGTGTAGTTTTCAGATCAATTCATATCATGCACTTTGAATGTTTGCTGACCTCTGATACCTCACAATTGGCCGTAACTTAAGATTGGAGGTTCTCTCTCTCATTAAATTAATGGAATTTGCTTCCTATAGGCCCATTCCGTCCAATTGCAAATCATGGCCTGGTTACCAGCGTAGAGAAGAAAGGGACTGGTTTATACACGGTTTATTAAACTTCAAAAATTATATTTTTCACCGCACGTAATTAACGGCGGACATTCACAATTAACATTTACTTGGAAAGTCATGGCTTTCCGGATTTATTATTATTGACAGAGCACTGGCTGACAGAAGACGAACCTTTGTTCATACCACATTATGTCATTTTGACCAAATTTTGTAGAAAATTTTTTATTCATGGTGGAACTATGATCTTAGCCAAGGAAGCAATTCTTGATAAATTTTGTTTCAAGGCAATTGATAAACTCAATCACTTGATTGTTGAAAAAGAGTTTGAGTTTTCAATTGCTCATTGCAAAAAGAATGAGTTATATATCTTATGTGTGTATCGTCCACCGCAAAGTAACGAAAATATTTTCCTTGAAAGGCTAGATGGTATTCTTTCTCAGCTCTCTCCAAATGTGAATATTATGTTGACAGGTGACTTTAATATCGACTTTGACAGTAAAAACCCAAGAGCGTGTCTAATCCAGAACCTAATTCAATCATTCAACCTCACAATGCATGTGGAATCCCCGACACGTTTCTCGAAATACTCCTCATCCATTTTAGATTATATATGTACCAATATTACCTGTCTATCTTGTGAGGTCACTAATAGTGGCCTGTCTGATCATGAAGCTGTCATTTGTAAAATACAAACCAATTACATAAAGCCAAAATCTTATAAAAATTTTCGACGCATATTTAGTAGTAAGAATTTTGAAACATTTGAACAGCTGAGTTCAACTATATGCTGGGAGGAAACCCTAAAGAATAAAGACCCACTGACCGATTTTCACGCACAACTTTGTGATATATTCAATACTGCATTCCCTTGATCAAATCAAAACTAAAGTCAGAAAGCAGTGGATAACAAAGGGTATAAGAGTTTCATGTAAAAACTTGCGTTCCCTTCATTATATAAGGAAATATTCGCTTGAAAATGAAGCCTTTATGTTGTACTTTAATAATTATAGGAAAATTTATAGAAATGTTATAAAAGCAGCTAAACAGCTATATTTTGGAAAAAGAATATGTAAGTCCAACAATATGTCAAAAGAAAGTTGGGCAATTATTAATGATCTTAGAGGGAAAAATAGTAAGCCACCCCTAAATACCATTCTAGCGGCTGATGAAATCAATAATTATTACTGCACTATTGCCGATACTCTATCTAGGGATATTAAAACACAAGAAGATCCAGTCACCTATTTAAAGGATATATCTGTGAAAGACTCCTTTTTTCTATCACCCACTAGCCCAGAAGAATTGAAAGAAATGTTAAAAGATATAAAAATAGACATACTTCTGGTTGGGATGAGATCTCCCTAATGTTCTAACCCACCTTCCACATAATGCTATGTCTGCCTTAGCCGAGGCAATTAATATATCATTTTTGAATGGAACATTCCCGAAATGTCTCAAGATAGCGGTAAATCCTTTGCTCAAAGGAGGAGACTGTGATATAATTTCTAATCTAAGGCCTATTTCACTATTGCCAACTTTGGCCAAATTAGTTAAAAAAAGGATGTATTCATTTCTGCTCTATCATAATTTGTTAAGCTCTCACCAATTTGGCTTTCAAACAGCGAAGAGCACAAATGATGCCATGTTTGCCTTACTAGAGAATATATATATCTCAAAATCAACGAAGGTGATTCAGTTGCAACAATCTTTTGCGACCTTACAAAAGCTTTTGACTGTGTTGATCATAAGATACTTCTTCAAAAATTAAAAATTTATGGTTTCAGAGATATAACATTAAGATGGTTTCAATCATACTTAACAGAACGCAAACAAATGGTCTCACTCAACGGAGAAAGTTCAAAATCTCAACTGGTGAGTTGTGGGGTACCACAAGGATCAGTGCTTGGCCCCCTTTTGTTCTTGGTGTACATCAATGATCTGGCAAGCATCAATATCAGGGGTAAATTCACTATGTTCGCAGATGATACTACAATACTGTGGCATGGCAACAACAGTGATGAACTGAATAAACACATAGCTACAGACATATCTCTGGTGAAAAACTGGTGTGATTCTAATAAATTATCATTCAATGTCTCAAAAACATGCATTGTAACCTTCAGATGCGCTCTGAATGACATAATCTTAGGGAACTCGAGAATAAGTACCAAACCATCAGCCAAGTTTTTGGGACTCCATGTGGATAACAGTCTGTCTTTCAATACTCATATCAGTACTTTATGCAAAAAATTGTCATCAGGTTGCTTTGCAGTAAGGATCATATCATCAGAATTAAATACATCTGCAGCGAGAGCAACATATTTTGCTCTGATTGACTTACTGTTGAGATATGGAATTTGTTTTTGGGGGAATAGCTCTCAATTTCTATTGAACTCGGTGTTCGTTTTACAAAGAGGGCTGTGCATCCTTTGTAAAGCAAACCCAGAGATTCATGCCAACCCTTGTTTATTACTCAAAAAATATTAACATTGACATGTATCTTTATTCTGGAAAGTGTATGTTTAATCCACAAAAAATTTTACAATAATATCCAATCTCTGTCAACTTACAAGACGAGGAGTGATAACTTTACAGTATCCCTACCAATTCCCAGAAGCTCCTTGGTAAAGGGGTCAATAATTTATAATGCAAAAAAAATGTTTAACCACCTGCCTTCACATATTCGTTCTTTGGTGGCACATAATAGATTCAGGATGGCTGTCAAGGAGCTACTGCTAGATAGAGCATATTATAATTTGAAAGAATTTTATGACAATGTATTTTAAGTATTTGATTTCGAATTGTAATTTTAATTTAGCTTTAAATATGTGTCTGTTTATATACAACTGTACCTGTTTATACAAAAATTATTGTGACTTTTCACATATATGTATGTATATATGTATGTATGTGTATATATGTGTGTTTATATTTATACACTTGTACTCTTTTTGTATTTTAAATGTTTGTACTCTTTTATATTTTAAATGCTTATAACTATTTTATAATTACCTTCTAGCTTTGTCAATGAGAATTTAATTCTTTCGATATTAAAGCATATTTGATTGATTGATTGATTTACATCTACTTGACCTCCGACCTGGGAAAGCCAAATGTTACCCAAGTCATGGTCAGAGAGCGAATAAGAAGATTAGAGGTTCTACGACTCTTTGGTCTAGTGACGCCAGTGTGTAGGTGCGTTCGGCTATGCAATAGCGAGTTGAAGTGGAGTAGAGCAGACACTTGTCACCTGACTTCGGAGTAAAGGGGACGTTAAATTTATACCTGAACGACCAGGAACGTTCGGAGCAAAACAAAGGCAAACAACCAGTATTTATTTTGGATTTTTGGGGTTCTGATTTTATTTTTTGCGGTACGTGGCTTTTGATCAACCCCAAAAATACATTGATATTTCTATTTTATTAATTCAAGCAATAATAATATTGAATTTAACAATGTAATTTTGCCATTGATTTGTTTGAAAATATGAACAGGATGTTCATAAAATCAGATGTGGAATCATCTGCGACTGAAAGATAAACTTTAGTCACTATCTTCCATCGTTCAAGATAACCTCATGTTGAAAAGGAAAACATTCTCAATTGAATCGTGGATTTTTCAATTAAGAGAAAAAAAAATATTTCTTTTCAGTATTCAATTGAGAATGTTTCCCTTTTCAACATAATTTTGCCAATTTTCAATGTAGTGAAATATTTTGTTTTTGAAGGAGAAGATGAAGAATGTGTTCGTATTTATCATTTTTTGGAGCTTCAAGTTCTAGCAGCCCAAATTCTTCTATAACTTCCGTACATAGATACTTTTATCACTTCATTACCTGAAAAAATGATTTTATTTCAAACAGTAATTAAAAATAAGATTTTTTTTTGCAGGGGTTTGAAAACAATGCAAATTATCAATCATTACTAAAAAAAGAAGGTGATATCCAGCTTATCAAAAAATTATAGTATTTCTATTATATAGCACTATCAATCCGTCTAAGATCAGGCATTTGTTATTACTCGGTAACAACGTCGTTGGTGGTCGTTTTACTAATTTCCATTAAAAAAAAAGATAAATTATTTATCAAAAATAATAAAGACAATACATCTCATATGACAATTTTGACAATTGACATATACCTATTCCACAAAGTATTTCTGGAAGTGGAACTTATCGCGTGAGCTCCATTTACTCCACTCTGTATAGCCGAACGCAGGGGTGGTCACACAAAAAAAATGCAAAAAAACTCAACTCCAATGTCTTTTTAAATAAACTTAACGTTATTGAAAACTGCAAAAGTACACAATTATGGCATAAAAACACTTAAAAAATAACCATACATAACCGAAGGGTTAATTATATCAATAAGAAATAGGGATAAATTGAAAAATCAACGGAATAAACACTTCTCATATGAATTAGAACAAGAATACAAAACTTACAGAAATAAACTACTGACTAAAACTAAAAATAAATATGATCTTGAACAAATTAAAAACAATAATAATGATTAAAAAAAACCAAACAATATCAGAAGCTAAATAAAGAATAACAATAAAAATATCTTACAGATTGCCAAAGATGGTTTGTTTAATATAAATAAATATACTAAAAATTATTGTAATAATTATTTTAAAGAACTTAAACATAGTTAAAGAAACTGACACTTCATTAACAATTAATCAAAATATTGCTATATATAGCTAATGGTGTGTAAGAAAAAATATTAGTGATATTAATATATTTTCCCAAATATGATACTAAAAAGACTTCATAAAGCCGAAGATGGCGCCCCAGCACGCACCATCCTGTGTGACCAACCAAATAACCAATTATTCACATGTACACTCCAATCAGCTTTATGAAGTCTAGGAAAATCAACACTATTCAAAATTATCAACTCAACATTATTAGACATTATTTGAGATATTTATCACAATGTTCCTTATATACATCCTTCAAAAATTTCAACATTGCTAAATTTTGCTGATATTGAGCCTCGCGATTGGGATTCAATTTTTCCAATTCTTCCATTCGTTCTTTCAATTTGGAAGCCTGTCGAAGGTGTTCATCATATTCTAATTGAACTTGTCTCAATTCGTCATAAGATGGACGAGAACGTTCGACCTCCCGTCCAACCTTATCCATTATCTCCTTCAACTGTCGACTATTGGACAATGCAATGTCTGGAATTGAAGACGATGATGGATTCGACTTTCCAACTCTTTTCTCACCTCCGACCTTGGACGATGTTGGTATAGGTTTAGCTGAAGCAACAGATGGTCTACGATAATTACCATCGATCGGTTTAGCGCCACCGGTGCTAGGGTTCCACCACGATGGCTGTGTCGGTACTACATTTCGCTGCGCCTATTACTGGCGGCCCGCAGTTGTCATGGCATGGGCTGTATTTCCTCACACCATCCTTAAACTTCTGCAGTCCCGAACACTTGGCAGATCCTCTCTTGGAGACTTTTGCCTTTATAGGAGCCTGCTTTTGGTTAGCTGCTCCACAAGGAGGTCTCGTGGTGAATTCATCATCGGAATCCGAACACCTGCGCTTCATGCTCAACTTCGATGGTCCAGCGTCGTTCAGGGATGGTACAGGTGACAAAAGAGTTGGCAATGACTTATTCCATTCGGAACATTGTGATAATCTATCATCATCCTGAATCACTTCACCTTCTCTTTGGGATGGTCCCGCCACACCAACATCCTCACAACTCTCACTTTTATCAGGGCGAGCCAAAGTCATGATACTCATGATGGTCATTGCAGCAGCCTCATCCTGCGATCGGGTGGAATTTTTCATGATGAAAATCTGAAACAAAGCTAAAAATGTTAGATCGATACCAGCGAGCAGAGTCGAAGGAATGATTGTTTCGAGACTGTGCTCTCAGCCATATACATTTATCACCTACTCTGGTGGGGGAGGAGTCCATGTAAAGCGCATGCGCTGACAATATGCAGGATGGCTGATGTTTGCATGCCTTAGGCGAGTGGGTGTCTTGGGGAGGGGGTATTGAAGTTATTTCTAAGACTCATCTTCGTGTTTCGGTATGTGTGAGTTTCTTGGAGTGGAATTAGGGCCAAAATAATATAAATTGAATCCTGCAACGGTAGGACTTCATTCGAAAACTAGTATCTTGTTAAGAATAATCAAAATGTGTATCGAACGAGAAGTTGAAGAAGTTATCCAAATGATGGAAGAAATAAATATTCATGAAGAAGAAGCAGAATTCATGGAAGAAGAAGCAGATGCTGCAGGTGAAGCAGATGCAGCAGAGGTAGAACCAGCAGCAGCAGTGGACCCCGTCAACGATGAGGGAGCATTGGCTGACGAAGATTATCATTTGGTTGCCGATGATGAGGGGCTAGGAGATGACGTCTTCGACGACCTGGATGAGGTGTTGTCCAGAGGCAGGGAATCAATACCGCTCGCCAGGATGACCTTCTGTACTGTGTCAACTACAGCATAACAGAGGTGATGACGAGGGATGGGATGCGGAATTTGTGTTTTCTGTGTTTCTCCACATTCAGCGGAATGGTCAATTTCCACCAGCGGTGTCGGGCATTGGATCTACACATGAGGAGGAAGTTGGGAGACATCGAGGCAAAATTTTGTGCCCGCTGTAAAATTCCATTGTTTCAGGTGAAATTGGGCGACATATGCTGCTATTGCAATAGTGCCTAGTTTCATTTGGAATAATGGATTGGAAGCAATGTTGTACATAATGCATATTTTTTTTGATATAAATTTATTTTGATGATGACTTTTTTGAATAAATTACCTTGCCTAATAACAGTCCTATAATTTTTCTACTTCCAAACAATAAACATTTCTGCATATGGTGAAATTGGTTTCAATGCAAAAACAGATTTTTCTGAATCATTCGAATAATTCTAACACGTCTGAGCTCGAATTAATTTTCCCTTCTTTAAAGCGAATAGATCAATGTTGAAATAAAAATAATATATCATTTAGTCTACACATAAAATATTCTTATAAATTGTGAGACTTAGAATTTTGAAATCGAAACTTTAAAGCGAATAGATCAATGTTGAAATAAAAATAATTTATCTTTTAAAACATTCCCACTCTGACATCCCTCCACTCCTCTGAATGATATAAATAGAGTCGACATCGATCATTTCTCACTTCTGATCATCATGTCAGACGTAACCAAAGCCGTTGCTGATTCCAGTTGTTATGTGTTGGAACGGGTGATTCACCACCTCCAAGTTTGTTGGAGCCGTCAGCAGTTGGCCACATCCAAGTAGCAGAGGTCGGTTCCAGCAGTGATCTTATGGAAGCGTCGACTTCAGGACCACCAATGGATTGGGGATCGGACTCTGATTCAGAGTCATCTTCTGAGTCCGAGTCATCTTCTGATGGGGACAACCTTTGGTGGTTGAGTGACGAGGAAGGTATGCTGGATGACCACATTTGCACCGATACTTGCGGGTGTGTGAGCGACGCGGAGTGGCGAAGAAACTATCGTGAATCCTGGTGGGACTATGTGCACATACGCAGACCACCACGCAGACGGCCGGCCGTACTGCAACCGGTGGAGGACGAAGTGTTGGTCGTGAGTGACGATGATGATGATGTCATCATGATAGACTCGGACGATGATGTCATTGTAATAGATTAGAGGTGGAGTAGATATTGGAGGGTAAATTCTGAAGGTAGTACTCACAGGATGGTATCAAGTATTAATTTTCATGTATATTTGGAAATCAAAACATTTATATATATATATATATATATATAAGGGACAAATATACGATCTCACTTGGGAAAATGAAACATGATGTTATATAGCTCATACTATACATTTATTCATCAATCACAAAATCTTTGATGGAATATTTTCAGTCTATGAACAGCATTCAATGTTGGATCAATAATGTTAGCAGCTTCATTTATTCTTCTTCGGAATCTCATTCGATCTGCTGCCACATATTGCCAATACGTCTTTCTTGCATTTTTATATGCATAACTCCAAGTTACCAAATAGTAGGTTTCATTATTATTTTCATTTATCATCACTCTTTTCATAGTGGTGTACGTGTGTATGTGTGATGTGACTTATTCAAACTACACAATTCAAATGAAGTGATTATATTGAATATTAATATATATTTATATATATATATATTATTTGTTTGGATTAAAGGAAATTTTATTATATATGTTAAGATATAAAAAATCTATGGGATCATCCGAATCAATGTCTTCATCCAATTCCAGACATATCGTTTCATCCGAGAGGTAGACTGAATCTCCTGCATGTGCATTGACTTGAAGATCTTCATGTTCATTGGGCACCCATCGCTCCAAATTATGGTCCCATATGACGGCGCGGACGGTAGGTTGTTGTCGTCTCATCCTTTCTCGCATCAACTCTTCTATAGTCATTGAAGTTGAACTGACTTGATTGTCCTGGATAGATGCACTATCCGAAGGATTTGGTATGACTACCAGGGGTTGCACGGGACCAGTGGTAGAGTCAGCTTCACATATAACTTTAGACATTTTGGATGCTAGTGTGAAGGAATGAATCAGAAACCATTCAATTTATAGATATCGAATGAATATGAGAATACAGTTAGAAGTAGCGGGAGTACCCCCTCCTACACATGAGTGTAGATGGAAGGGAGAGTGTCGAAAATATGTGTATAAAAGGTGACACACATGCCTACTACATCAGATTGAAGTTTCAATCCTTGATTCTTACACTCAGTTTGAAAATATCATTAAAGTTATTGAAATGAATACCGCCGAAAGTTGCAGCATTTTATCAACTTTGTTGGGTGATGGAGCTGAGAAGTATTTGTCAAATGGTGTGATTCCAGAATTGGATCAACCTGAACATTCCAACACTACAACGCCAGATGATTTTGATATGGCCGAGTTTCTCATGATGACTGATGAACCAACAACAGCAACAACAATTGATTATTTGGAACGTGATATTGAAATATCTCAATTATTGCCAACCTGTTCTTCGCCGCCCAATAAGGAGGAAGAGAAAGTAAGACGGGTGAAAAATAGGAGGAGAAATACAGTCGATGTTACCGACCTGGTGGTTCCAAAGCCCGCTTCTTCCAAGGCTAAAGGAAGGTCAAAAAAAGGCAATTCAAGGAGAACATCATCATCATCATCTCTTACCCCAGATTCCATATCAACGTCACTATTGAATTTCATTGATCTTTCATCGTATGCCCCCCTGCAGAAATGTGTTGGAATTCAAAAGTTGGTGAAAAGAGGCATCCTTGATAAGAAAGCAGTCCTTGCTCAGTGCGACGAAAAGGATCAAAGTTTGCAAGAGGACGTGAAACCATAGCTATACTTCAGGGCGCATTGCAATCATGAAGAGAGATTTGGCAAAAGTTGAAAATCAATATGATTCTCTGCTATCCAAAGTTGATGTGGAGCGGAGAAACAACAATGATTTGCGCAAGAATGCAGAGAATGAGTTGAATGAATTCCGCAACACCAAGGAAGCTGTCATGATGACATATCAGAAGTGCATAAAAGACTTGAACAATGTACTTCACATTGATAGTGAATAGTTTTTTATTTATTAATTGTATTGAATTGAACATATTGAATTTGAATGTGCAAATGTAATTGTGTGGGTTGTGGACAATTAAAATAAAAAATACTTTGAAGCATAAACTAGTTTATTATTTTAAAACATTATATCATATAGAAATATTACAAAATGGCATTCTTTGAGATCCATGAATTGTGTTCATTGGAAAAACCTAACCATTTGACAAAAACTTTTTGACCTTTTCTCTTCAATATCTTCTCGACAAGGTACACGTTCGGATTTTGAGTTTTCTGCAATTCAGCTTCATAGAAGCAGCCTTGAATGGGATTCTTATCCATGTCTTCGAGAATGTATGTTGGTGGATATGTGCTGTTGGCTTGACGACTTTGAATAATTCCGTGGTGAAGTTGGCTTCATAGCCCTTTTCGAATAAATTTTTATACTTGCTAATACGAACTATGTCATTCACTCGATATTTTGGCTTGATTTTTTCATCTTCTTTCTTTTTTTCTTTTTGATGATTTTCAACTTTGTAGTGGTTTTAACTTCGATGGGTTTCATACCTATTGTGCGATGTTTCTTATGGTTATATCTATGCGTTATGATTGGAAGGATTTCCAACCATTTATGATTTCCATTCATTGAAAACTCCTTATAGATCCAAGTTTTGATTGTTCGAATTACTCTTTCAGCCATAGATGTTTTTGTAGTACTAAAAGTGGAATAATGTTTAATATTTTTTCGCTCCATCAATGATGAAAAATTGCTATTGTAAAATTCCTTTCCTTGATCGCTTTGCACATGTTTCGGGGAATATTTGGCATCTTCCAATACCATCGCCATGGCATCAGTTATATCTTCACCGGTTTTTGTTTTCACTGGTTTTGTCCACAAATATTTAGAGTAACAGTCGATGACCACCAAAATGTATCGATAACCTTTATTAATTTTTGCATAAGGTTGAAATTCTGCCAGATCTATTTGCCACAAATCTCCTTTGCCTTTGACGACAGTTGACCTTCTCTGGAAGTTGCGACGAGCTGGCTTATGTAGCTCGTCCACAATATGAAGTTTGATATTATTAGCCATTCTTCTTCTTGTTCTCTGGTGATATCGCAATGATGAAGTGATTGTTCAATAAAATTGTATCAATATATAATACCTTCTTCACGTAGCTCCTCTATTATTGATATGATCTCATTTTCATGTCCTGTATGACCGGATGCTTTCGAAGCAATTAACAGTCGCAAACGATCCACTAACTCTCTAGGTTTATTCCAGTATACATAATTCTTCGGTTTCGATGTAAACAATTTCGGATGCTTTCGAAGTAATTAACAGTCGCAAACGATCCAGTGCATTGGAAATATTTTCGATTTCAATAGTGGCTTGATGACTTCTTGATATTTCTTTGATTTTTATATCTTATTCCATTTTGACTTCATACTTTTTTGTATAATGCTTTCGTAAAATCCAAAATTTCGATATATGTGTTTCGAATTTTTGCATCACCAACTCCAGGCGGTTTCTTGAGGAATATCAAGTTATATAAATCTGAAGTGCCAGGGTATTGACGTAATTGCATAGTACCATCCCAAAAGGAAATATTTCCATCATCAAAACGGACTTCTAGATTTCCCATTTTTAGTGTCTGTGTTGAAGGATCTACCCTCACACCATAATTCACATCATATGCACTATTGCCATTTCTAATATTTTGCAAATGTTGTTTTAGTCTCAAACCATTGCTGAAGATTCCAAATCTCGTGAACTCGTCATTGATGAAGTGGGTGTTTCGAATAGGGTAGTTGCAGCTATTTTCTCACCATCCATATCTTTGATGGTTTCATTATCAATACCTGAAAATGATGTATCGCTGCTGAAATATTGTTTTTTCCCAATTGGAGTGCTGGTTCGAATGAATCGAGAAGGTGTAGACGGTTTCACAATAGCAGCAGAAGAAAGAGCATTGAGCGGTTTTGTGATAGGATCATAAAGTTTTTCAAGGGCAATCTTTTCTTCCACATTTCCACTTCTGATGGAATTGAATTTTTGTCGAACAGCTTCGGTCGCTTGAACTAGTTGACGTTTCAAATCCATTTTGGTTTCTACACATTCATCTCGCAAGAGATTCATTATTTCGATGACGAGTTTATTGTAGTGACCTTGACGGAGTTCGATGAATGATTAAGTCTTTTCGAATTGAGATATCAAGGATATATGAAACTATCAAATCCTTTGCGATATCATCCATCACATACTTTTCGATCTTTATCAATGACAAGGAATCCATACTGATCATCCCAACAATTCACGCACATCATTTGAAATTCTTTGAATGTGACATCGGGCGAGACGTGATCAGAGAAAATATGATGTAAGTTCATCTCGTCTTGCTTGAATATGACGATGAAGTTGGTATTGTCACGCACTAGCTGTTTGGGAACTCGTGAATCACATCATCAAAAATGAAAACTGAATTTGGTTTGGCATCAGAGGGCTGCACAATGTCTGCATTATTATTGAATGTGAAGAAACCCAATCCTTTTATTGGCGCTAACACATTGCACAAGTATTCATATTTCGGCTGATTCAACGACTTTGAATAGAGGTAAACGTTTGCAAATCGCAATCCTTGTGGATGTGTTAGTAGAGATATCATGGCATTTGTCTTTCCGCAATTTGACGGACCGATGATTAGCGAGCGAACAGATGATGGAAGTAGTGGACCATGTCTCAATGAGTTCGCCCCATTTAATCCAGTCCCGATTTTCTCATCCAAATTATCTACTGCAAACTCTTCTTTTTGCTTGACAATGCGCATTGTTTGACGGTTCGACACTTATTAATGCAGGATGTGTGAGATATGTTTCATTTAAATGTCTACCACCACACGGAACAGACGTAAAAGCAAGAGATCGAATAATAAAAAAAAGGTCGAGGATTTGTAAATTCTTTAATAAATAAATGCCGTTTGAATTGCATTTACCTGGAGGATATCAATATTGTGGACCCGGAACTAATTTACAAAAACGATTGGCACGCAACGATCCAGGCATCAATAAATTGGATAGGGCCTGTAAAACACACGACATTCAATACTCGGAAAATCTCGACGATATTGAAGCTAGACATAAAGCAGACAAACAACTTGAATACAGTGCTTGGGATAGGGTCAAATCGAAGGACGCAAGCATTCGTGAGAGAGCAGCCGCTCTACTCGTCACCAACATAATGAAGGCAAAAAGGCACTTCGGTATGGGTTGTGATGTAGACAACTCCAAACGAAGGAGAAAAAATAAATCATCGAAGAAAAATGGGCGAAATAAAATCAGAAAAGTAGCATTCGGAGCAGGAATTGTACGAAAAGTTCGGGATGAATTACATAAAGCTGGAGGGAATCAATTCGTGACAAACAATAGAAAGATGGCTACAACAATGGCGTTGAAAGCAGCACGTAAATATTTGAAAGCAGCAGGCGGAAAGAAAAAAATTCGCACACCTCGCATAATACCTATTCCGAAAGTTGGTGGAATTTTACCATTGATACCAATTTTTGCCGGATTGTCTGCATTGGGTAGTTTGGCCGGTGCTGCTGCAGGTATAAGCAGAGCTATAAATTCGGCAAGTGCGAGCAGAAATGATCTGAAAGAGGTTAAACATCATAACAGAAAGATGGAGGCGATAGCTTTAGGAAAAAGGGTAGTGGTATATTCTTGAAACCATATCGCAAAGGCCTCGGTATCTACCTCAAACCCATATACATCAAAGAACTACTTGATGCCCTACCTCTTAAACCTCTCACAGATATCGATCTGACATATTATGCCAAACAATTGAAAATTCCACATTTTCGTGGTGTGTTCATGCGTGATAATTTGCCAGCCTCAGGACCACGTAATCATGAAACAGCCATCATCAATTTGGATGGATTCAGCGGTCGAGGAACACATTGGGTGGCATACAGGAAAATTGGAGGAGTTGCAACATATTTCGACAGTTTTGGAGATTTACCCCCACCAGTGGAGTTGGTCCATTACTTCCGGAAAGGTATACATGCAGTCGAAAAAATCATGTATAATTATGAACGTGAGCAGAAATACAATACAGTTGTGTGTGGACACTTATGCTTGAAGTTTCTCTCTCTTCCAATCACCCGAAAAAACTAAAATGGATTTCACGCCAGAAATGGATCGAGAGGCTATTAAGAGAATGGGGCATTCACTCATCGCATATTCAAGATTACGCAGCTTGAAAAAAATGAGTAAAGGTTAACTTGCAGATATGCCCAAAGAGGTCATGATTTCTTGTGCAGCTAATGAAATTGCATCGGTTTGGGAAATACTTCCCAAACACCTTCAAGAGGATATTGATATTTTAAAATATAAATATTGCTATGAACATCATATGGACAATGCAAGTGTTGGAACATCAAATTCCAGTGATGTGAATGACGGACCCATACCTCGAAAACTATTTTGTTGTTATTGCACCATCGATGATTGTAATATTGGGGCCAATAACAATCAAGTTGAATTGGGACACACAATGCAATCAGTCATGTCACGAAAGTTCGAGCTACAAGCTGTTGGAACCAGTGTCTTGGGTGCAGACTTCTACCCACCCATTGAGCTGGATAAGAATAGCCGTTATGGATTGGGGCTTTTGGGATTCTATGGATGCAACACAATCCACAACATCACGGAAAAGAACAACTTGATCACTGTTGCCATCCCTTTAGAGGAAACAACACTCAGTATGATATATAATATAGAAATACCAAGTGGCGCATATGAGATAGAAGAAATAAATGCTGTTATCCAACGAGAACTTGAATTCCACGTATTTCATGGCGCGAAACATGATGACATCACACTAGATGAATTGTTCAGCCTTCGAGCAAACAATAATACATTCAAATGTATGATGCAATCAAAGTATGTGGTGAACCTGAAACACAAAAACTCAATAGCATCCCTATTGGGATTCGAGAGAAAAGAATTCAGTGCGAATCGCATGCATGAATCTACATATCCTGTGAATATTGTACCCGTGAGACTCATTCGATTGGATTGCAATATCATTTCAGGATTATACATAAATGACGAAGAGAATCATATTCTTTTTTCATTTGATGTTGAGCCGGGTTATAATATAACAAAAGAGCCAAACAACATTATTTATATGCCCATCAGCCCGGAAGGACGTCAGTTCATCGACAACATTACTCTGCGCATATTGGATCATCGAAATAATCTCATTGATTTCGGTAGTGTGGAAGAAATAGTTGTCATATTGGAATTGAAGAAATTACAATAACGAATGTAATGGGTTTTTGCTACAACAAACGACATAACAGTGAATACGAAATATTTTCACCAAACAAAGATCGTCATTCATCAAATATCGTCAAAAAGAAAAGCTTTGCCAGGAAGAAGGTCATTCCACAAGTGTATGCTGAACGGCAGACATACATTGTCAGCGAGAGATCTTAATTTTCTAAAATCTATTGGACTCAGAATTCTACAATAAAATGGTACTCGAAGCAAACAGTGACAAGTTGAATATTTTCAATGAACCAGTGGTCGATCATTCTCTCATAAGTCTGCACGAGCATACCTATAAGCGTCACGGATCACCATTGTTCAAGAATTCAGATGAAACGAATTGCAATCAACAATCAAGATGTAATACTGGCCATTGCCAACAGTTTCATTTACATTGAGGGAAAATTCAAACCAAGTGAAGTGAACAAAGTATGCTATCTTTCCAACAATGCTTTGGCATTCCTCTTCGATGAGATCCGCTATGAAATGGGTGGTGAGCAAGTTGCCGTTGTTCGAAAACCAGGCATAACATCCACAATGAAGAATATGTTTTCATTTGTTCAATCACACTCTCACATGCTTTTGACAACTGGATGGGGACTGTCCGACACAAAACAACACATCATTGATGCACCCAGTCATTTATTCAGTGGAAAACTTCCTCTAAAATATTTGATGGGTTTTGCCGAGGATTATAAGAAGAGCATTCTGAATGCAAAACAAGAACTGATTTTGATTATAGCTCGCTCATTCAAGAATTCATATATTGGAGACGTTGATGCCTCTTTGGAAATTACAAAGATTGAATGGAAAATAAAACATGTTGTGCCCGATGACAAGCAGAAGCTCAAATTATTCAGTAGAATAAATAAGAGTGGTCTGAATTCAAAAATCAAGTTGGCTTATCGTATGTGGGATCTTTATGAACTACCCTCATTGCGTAGCACATCTTCAGACATATGGGCAATAAAAACAACTAACACTTTGGAAACACCTCGCTTCATAATTATTGGTTTTCAAAGTACCACCGATCCGAAACAGAACACTGGATGTGACAAAATTCATAAATGCAGACATTAATAACATCCGAGTGTATTTGAACTCTGAAGTCTATCCATATGAGCGTTGGAACCTGGACTTTGATAAAAAACTATTCTCTTCAGCTTACTATGCATATAAGGACTTTCAACGTAGTTATTATGACAAAGATATGAGTGAACCTCTTATGGACCTTGAGGCATTTCAACAGAATCCCCTGTTCATCATTGACTAACTAACTAACTAAATTTCCAGCCAACACCAAAGTCTATGCACTCATTATACATGACACCTTCTTGACTTACAATGCATTGGATGGCTCTGTTCGCAATTCACTTTGAAATGTTCAATATTTTATTTTTGTACTATATCTGAATATTTTTAAGTATATCAATAATGTTTATGTGTAATGGAAAAATAAATAAACAAGATTTTGTAAATATATGTTTTATTTCATATCAAATATCTACATGATCATATTCATCATCATATTCATCATATAGTTGATATTTCTCGATGATGTCATCAGGTAGGAATGGTAAAAGGGTGTGGAGAAATCCTTCCAGATCCAATTTGATCATTTCTTCACAGAATTGTTGCAAGTCCAAGGCTCCTTGACTGAATTCCTCACAAAGTACTGCACCCTTGACGTACTTCTCGGATAAATGTGCACATCTTTGGATTTCATCTTCATCGAAGCAAACATTCAAATCATAGACTGTAGCATGGAGGACATCTTGACTCAAGGCATTCAAGTAGGAGTTCAATCTCTCGATGGCTGTATTGATGTCCACAGCTTCCGTCCAACATTGACTCGAGTAATGCATCCACATATTGAAAACTGAAACGAAAAAAAAGAATTGTTAATATATTCCATTGATATTCAAATAATTTTACTTACATGAGAAAAATGTGATGCTCCAAATATATTACTTCTACACTGAATGTTATTTTTTAATGGAGAAATATCTATATTCAACATAAAATCACTATATCCTGACTATTAACATATAAACAATATTATCATTTAATGTAGTTGAATTCTACTAGAGGTCGAGTTCTTAAACTCCCTGCTACTTGTGGACTCTGACCCAAATATGTTATTGTATATTTGAAATCTGAAGCATTTATGCAACTGACATCGTCCGCATTGAATTCATCCGAAATACTTTTTGACAACCATGATTTGAATAATGTATCATTATCATCACGTAATGTCATCAGAATAGATCTCCCATATCGGGTTATGCAAATCATCATACCAATTATGTTGAAAGCTTTACCGATGGGTAATTATGATATTGGTCTTTGTTCAAAAGCTCCCACCCTCTTTTCAATTATTGAAGAATTGATTCTCTTCAAATCCACAACTTTTGGAAGAAAAGACATAGTAAGACTGTATGAAAAAATATAGATTATTTCACCTTATAAAAAATACACTCACTGAATTGAGAAACTTCTCTCTCGTATTCACTCTGATGATATTATCTAACATCTGATTCCTCATCAACGACTCCACACATTTTTATAAGAGACATCCCCACCCCATTTCCAGTAGATGGGGGTGTGAAGGTCATTGCGCACTTGATCATCAACACACTCATCAATACTCGCAGTTCACTCTTAGCTCTCAGGATGAATGCCCTCCTCGCTTGGAGGAAGCAAGGATTCATGAAGGTCATGACTACACAGAATATGTATGCCTACACCACAACATTAGTCAAGGTCAAACAAAGATCGAGATCAAATCTTAAGGTTGCCGAAACAATCCCAACATCAAAACTCAAGGTCAAATCTCAAAGTCAAAACTTAATGTTATGAATCTCAAGGTTATATTCAAGGTCAAAACTGAAGTCGAATCCCAAAGTCGACGAAACCCCATGTCAAAACTCAATGACGAATCTCAAAGTCAAATCTCAAGGTCAAACACACACCACATTGCACACCTGCAACCATTCAAGGTCACACGTGACGTCATAGTGGTGGGGGGAGAGCCAGAACCGGCTTAAATCTCCTACTATATATATATATATATATATATATATATATATATATATATATATATATATATATATATATATATATATATATATATATATATATATATATATATTTATATCAAAAAGGAAACATTCTCAATTGAAAAATTAAAAAAAATTACTTTTCCGTAGATGGAAAAATCTACGATAAAAATGAAGCTATTTTTTGGTAATATCTAACAGAAAACAACTACTTCCCCGGCAAAAGCCACGCTGGACATTAAACTACATCTCCGGAAAAGTAATTTTCAATTGAGAATGTTTCCTTTTTAACATGAATCCCAATTCCAAGAGGTTATCCTTGAGCGATGGAAAATAGTGGCTAAAGCTTAACTTTCAGTCACAGATGATTCCACATCAGATTTTATGAACATCCTGTTCATACTTTCGAAAAAATAAAAATTATATTTATATACGTTGTATAAAATGCCATAGATTTTCATATTCCAAGAAGACGTACACATCTATAAGGGGTGTATAAGTTCGGAAGTTGTCAAAAATTAATCTTTCATATATTCCAAGTGTAGAGTTTTGTAGAGAAAAAACCAACATAAAATGTGTTTGCTTTATCATTTTTATTTTCTAAAGAAACACGGGTTTTATTATACTTTACAAAGTTCACTAATGCCGAGAGAAATAAGGCGCGAAACTACTAGCGAACTATAGAATCACAGACTGGCCGTTTTATGGTTTCGAAAATGTTCAACATCAGGGAATAATTCTGCCAGGGTATGATCAAACGAAGCCATTAGAGCTAAAACAATGAAAAGTCCGTGACGACAATTCAAAAAACTTAATTTAAATTTTCATTTTATCTCTTGGATCAGGAACGGGCCCATGAGGGGTATGGGGGACGGACACTCCCCCCCAATTGTTGGTGAATTGGGAGATTGGCTAACAAAAGTTGGGATTTTGAGAATGTCATTGTATAACGACAAACGACAAGATTTTGTCATCTTCTCCCTTCTTGGATTCGATTGCCGGAGACTTTCCAAGGATTGAAGAATGGTCAATGGATAGCTGTACGAACGCTATTTGGAGGAGGTTTAATGTTACACTTGGATTAAACATTGAGAAGCTCCCTGTTTAATCCAAGTTTAACGTTAAACCTCCGTAAAGGGCGGGTTGTATCACAGCTGGTCATCCTCTGGTAAAGGTCAACTACAGGTTTTCTCTCTTTCTAGATCATGGCAGTAAAAAGAGAGAGAACTTGCAGTTATCTAAACCAAAGATGATCATCTGTGATACAACCCGCTCTTAATAGCTGAACTCGTATCGACAAGATCTTCACTTTTTTGGATTCAGCGGACCTTTTTACATCAGAAAAGGTCACGACCAGCTCAGACACTTTACGTAGTAGAAAGTTTCATAAATCCTAGTCACTCCCGCCTTTTATCGGCGGGCGCCAAGGCCTTGTGTGATTTTTTGGGTTTTCAACTTTTTCTCCGGGATCGATCCCAAATTCCGAATATATACTCACCTTATTCATTAAGTATGACTCATTTTCATTTTTTCCTCTTGATTTCTCCTCACATATTTGAGGTTTGACATCTTCATAAATGATATCAATATCACACTCAGTTTTGAGTGTCTCCATTTTGGATTCTACACTATTTCTTGATGAATATTCTGTACATTCATCTTCATTCTTTATTATAACTCCATTATTACAATGACTGACTTGGGGTTTTGCCAATTCATCAGCAAGACAGGAATCTGAAATTTTATTTCCAACTATAACTTCTTTTTCAATTTACCATCATAGTTTAGTACAATCAAAATATCTCATTAAAGGCTAAGTCATGTAACTTGGTTGAAATTTGGCATGGTTATAAAGTTTGATGAACCAAATCTAATGAAAAAAAAAAACAAATAAAAGAAACACACTATTATCAATTATATTTGTAATTTTCAAAATAGGATAATTTTTTCTTCCTCATTTACATGCTGAATATAACACGTTGAGAATTACGCCATTTCATTAATAAAAGTAAACAATTACAGTAGTATGTTCCTTTATTTATCATGTTTTTAAATACTGCCATGAGAAAATATTGAACAAGTTTCTGTCATAAGAATGTTTATAACGATTATCCAAGTTATACTATATTGAATTTAGATAAAAATATATTTTCAGGGGCCTCAAAAGGCAATTAATCAGAATAATTCTAAAAAATACCTTGGTAGTTTTTTCTTTATTTTGCGGCAATTTTTATTAAAATCAGAAATTAATATGCCACTGAAAATTATTGATATGGTGTCTACCCAGATTTCTTTAAGATGTTTTTATCAATGTGTTTGAAAATATGTATTCTCAGAATGTATTATTACTTCGTTAATTTGTTATTTTGTATTGTACTCTATTTGTAACTTATATTCCTGTTCTGTAGTTGGGTGTAACCTGTAGAACAGTGTAACAATAAATAAATAAATAAATGTATTCATGTTGAAAAGAGAAACATTCTGTTAAATATTACAAAATATAACTTGATTTTTATCATAGATTTTTCTCTTTTCCAAATGCTTTTTACCATTTTGAAAAAATATAGAACACACTTTGTTTCCGTACAAAACAGCAATTTGGGGATCCCTGAAGAAATTTTACTAGACACATACAAAATTCTTAGGGATCTACATTGGTCTGGACACCTGAGTATTGTTTGCAGAAAAATCAGCATAGCATGTATTTCATTAAGAGTAAAGTCAAATTATTTAAACTTGGAACACCTTGACCTTGGTAGAGCATTCAGTGTGCAAAAAAGAGCTATAAGGACCATGCTCAAAACTCTTGTAGGGGAAAATTTAAGGAGCTTGGATTGTTGACACTGGCAGGACTATATATATATTGATATATTTTGTGAATTTGAATTTTATTATTATTATTACAAATTACAAATATATATTTGCACCGCCTTGGGCGCAAATTGTAATATTATGATGAATTGTAAAAATCAATTATTGTTTATTTCGTCCCACTTTGGAAATAAATTGTAATATAAATTGATATGATATGAGATAGATAATTGTTTGTGCCCTGTATAATATTTTGCAATGTAATAATAATTGCTAGCTAACGTCACTGTTCTCTCGTCACGTTGCTGCCAATTGTTATCACTTTTCTTACCACGACTAAACTCAGTTGGTACGCCTCTTGTCTCAGATAGCCGGTTCAGGCAATAGAGCCACTGCTTGATGTCAAATTTCAATCTATTCAGTGTTTATAAGTACGGTTGCAGATCATTGTGGAACACAAATGAGAAAGTATCGAAAAACAATTATTTCCTTTATTCAGGAAAACTTATATTAACCTGGCCTACGATAAATAACTTATTCTATGGTCAATCTACAAATTTTCAAAGACAATCATGAGAAACGGTGACGAATAAATTATACACAACCTCACTTTTACTTTGAAGTGTGAAAATTTCTTTAATAGTTCAATATCAAAATGAAATAGAGTTCTTCTGATATGATACGGGTTATTTGTGAAGTTATTCAGTTTGTGATGTGCACTAGAAAAGTTTATACCTGACGCTGGAACTGTCGCTGTTTCAATACACACCAAGAATTTGAATCCCCCTTCAATCCACTGCTCTCAGGCTTTCGAATACCAAAACATTTTTACAAAAAAATTTTCACACTTTGTTTGGGGTTATTTGTCAAAACTTATAAATTAAAATATTTTTCTTTTCTCACAAACTATGTACAGTATTCAATGATAATTGCCTCTGACACTTTACCGTTCTTATTTTCTCACAATTTCTAATCTTACATCTGACCATACTGTTCCCTGATTGGATATTGTCATCAAGAAGTTTGTTGTTCTCCCATTGGCTATTTTTAGTTAGATAAAATTTCATATACTGTATGTTTCAAGCTTATAATTTTGTTGATCACATTTTATTCAGGATGATTTTGTAAATCTAGACTTTTTTTTGTCTTTTGAACAATTATGGGTTATAATCATTATAACAGTGTATGAAATTGATTGTATTATAGTATTTGGATATTTTTATCTATTAATATTATACATAGGCTTCATAAAGAAAATAGAATTTCAAAAATATGTAAAAACAATATCTCTTGAACTAATAGCTATTAAGTAATTATTCTTTTTGTGGGTGTTTATGAAATTGTTTCATGTTTCTTTTAAA
>JAFIRS010007607.1:0-23513 GCA_018342105.1 Gonioctena quinquepunctata | reverse complement strand
CCTTCTTTTCATTCGCCAAAACCCCCAACTGACGTCATTTAAACAAAAACTCCAATATATACTTGTTTCGTTCTTCTCCTCCTCTAAACCTCTTTCGATCCCCCCCTTTATATAGTTTGACTTTTTAAAAAGGTTATCGTCCTGCTTCCATGTCGAAAAACAGTCCCTTACCCCCTTAGATACAAATACGAATATTAATCTTTTCCAACATTAATAAGTTACCCCACGGTTCGGGGCGTGCAGCTCCCTTCTTATCTTGTTAATGTAAACAAACTCTTTCACAAAGGATGCCGCCGCCGATATCTTATCTCAAAAATGAAAAAAAGGATCCCCGATATCCTTCCAAATAAAAAACGTAAAAGTGCGGGCGTAGATAATATTCCTGCAAAACTTGTCGGTTGAGTCATAGCCGCATCATGCTGACTCCCCCCACTTTCCAAAATGGCCCCCCCATTCCCTGACCCGTGACACTTCCGAAAAAACCAAAATCCCTTTGGGCGGATATTGGTTGACCCCCCCCTTTTTCAATATGCCCCGGCTTTTGGATAACGGCCGGCGGCTATCCCCCCGAGCCTACCCAAGCTCCCCCCCACCCCCCTCTAAATCACACCCCCCATACAAAACTTTGGCTGCCACCTTTTCCGACCAATCACAGGCCACTCATCCCCCCACCCCGCCCCCACTTTAAAACCACCCCCCCCCTCTCCCCGTATTTTTTTCCACAAACCCCCCCAAAACGGAAAAAACCCCCAATAATCCCTTTTTCCCCGAAAACCACCCCCTCACTCCTCCCAAAACCCCCCCCAAAAAAGGGGGGTTGCGCCAGAAACCCTTGTAGTCTATCTACAAAATTCTTCCACTCCTACTATTTCATTAAGTGCACACAGCTCCAAAAACTTGGGATTTTTGGGATTCAAGTGTTTAAGTGTAAGTTTCTATCATTGTGCATTCCGAGACATGAAGTATTCAAGAATGAGTGAAATATTGAGCGTTCCAAGACATAAAGTGTTCATGTCTGTAGGGCACTAAACGTTTTGAATCATGTAAAAATGAAGTAGATATTCAAGTATTCGAAAATAATTTCCTTGTTTTGAGATATAATAATAATGGACACGGAATATTGCTAGATGACCTGATAACACAGAGTACAAATTACTGCAATTGGTTTAGGAAACCCTCTGCGAGAAATTGCTATAGGTGCAGACTCTGAAAAATGTGTTCAAAGCTGAAGATTGACCGATTCAATGGAACGTTCATATACAAAATGAATCATTTGTCCGTAATCCCTTTCTCGTGCCTATTTTCATGGCTATTTGTTGGCTAAATTTTCCCAAATAACTGGCACTATTACACCGTGCCTTTTTGATAAATGTTTTGGGCAGTAATTTCAGAGCTGCGAACATAAAGAACATTTACTTTGATGATTAAGTAATTTAGTATACCTGGATTATTTGTTTCAACTTTTTCCTTACCTGGTACTAGAATTTTCTTATTTTCTATCATACTGAACATAAAAACTTTTTAACAAACAATTAAACCGAAGAAAAACTCAACTGAAAAGCAAAAAATAAAATAAACCTTCTTAGTCTAAATGATAATTGAGCTCCTAAACGAATGTAAGTAACTGATTCTGAGTCGGCGCCAAACAAACAATTATCGAAGATCATTATCTATGAAAGAAGTCATCAAAACGCAGCCGTGCATCTCGCTGCCATCATTTTACGCTTCACCTAATTCAATTGCTAGTTTGTTTGGCGCCGACTCAAAATCAGTTACTTACATTAGTTTAGGAGCTTAATTATCATTTAGACTAAGAAGGTTTATTTTATTTTTTGCTTTTCAGTTGATTTTTCGTCGGTTTAATTTTTTGTTAAAAAGTTTTCATTTTTCAATTTTTTGTGGCTAAAATCTACCAATTATTACCTACTTGTTTTTTTATTACTTCCAAAATACTCACTTACCCACCTTACTTCAACTATTACCAGTTAAAAAATATGATTATCTACTTTTACTATTTTTTGTAATATAAATTATTTTCGTTGTTCTGGTTAGTTTATTTCATTACTTCGTATATCATTCCATCCTCCCATAAAATATACTGAGTTTGACGGAACAAGAATAATGTCAGTAGCGATCTGTCATTGTCAACTACGTATGTGTGTGCTAATGTTCACTAGTGAAAAATCAATTATCCCCTATTTTTCTACCCGTGAGGGTGGCTAATTCCTTTCGAAATCCAAATATAAGGTATACCCTATCTATTAAAAAAAAGAATCTTCCAAATCGAAGAACCCAGTACAAAGTTATGCCTGATAGAATCGGTTAACGGACCAGAATTGGGGGTATCAATACCTTTTTCGCTACCCTTAGGGGTGGATTTATCTTTTAAATTCAAGGGAAAACCCCCACTAATTATCGGAATCGGACGCCTCAGTAAAAAGTTAGCGGCATAAATGAAAAAAAATGATGGAAAAAAAAAATATCGGTCGAAAGTTCACCTCCTAATTTGATTACCATTAAAAACGAAAAGTATGTGAATAATTTTATATATTTGTTGGATATGTCAAGTCCAATATATTGTAACGTAAATAAACGTAACTTGGTTTTACTAATTTATTTCACACTTAAATTTACAACTGATTCATATTACTAACTACGCCACTGTATCGCTCGACGTTATCGGCTGCTCAGACTGAGACTCCCTCTTGAGGGCTGCCTATTTATCCTCGTTACAGAATTCTCGATCTTTCCAATTCTGGCGGTTGGCGAACAGCATGTTCCAGTTGTTTCTAATATTGACCGTTGTTTTCCGCGGCAGCGTGACTGGATTGTTCTCGAATATCTCCGGGGATGACATCATCGTTGTCGATGGCAACGCGTGAGGCGACAGGTCCGGCCTAGGTTCGTTACATTGCCCCCTTCTTAAAGACATTTCGTCCCGAAATGTCATCGTTGGAGTGTGACGATATCTGCATGACTCCCCATATTTGCACCGTAAAGTTCGATGGAAGTAACACTCCACGGTCTTCATGACCGGTCGTGGAAGAGGGTTACAGCAAACCAAAATCTTGACACCGCTGGATCTGAATATCGCCTCCAGCATACTTCTTATGACTCTCCAGTCCAACCCATCAATACCACAGGACAATTTTGGAATTGCTAGATCCACCAGATTCTGGTCCACCATAGTATCTCTTAGTTTGGTGAGACTCTTCCAGACATCTTCATAGGACGGTTTATCTTGGGAATGCCTCTTGGTAACTAGGTAGTAGATGTTTCTCTGGCCTTTCTTCAACTGTAGCACCCCACCAACTTCTGGATTCTGCTCCCGCAGTGTTTGGAGTTGACCAAATTTCTCGGAAAACACTACGGCGATGCCCCTGGACATTCGAAGATCTTCTGCCACACAGTGCGCTAGTGCGTAGTCAGCAGGCACCTCGAAAAGGTCTCGTGACTCCTCTCTAGTAACCCCATGTAGAACTTTCTGCCCGTTTGAATACAAGGACATGAACTTCTCGAACGTCATATCATCCTCCGGTGGCTTGAGGGTGCGAACTTGGTCATGGTTTCCAGCGTAAGGGGCCAACCTGTTGAAATGGACGACCCTTGGTTTCCCTCGGGGTGGCTTATGGATTCGGTACACAAGGTCGTTTATCCTTTTCACGATCTTATACGGGCCTTCCCACGAGTTCCGCAACTTTGGTGATAGTCCACGACGACGTTTGAGGTTGTACAGCCAAACCAGGTCATCAACCTTAAACCCTCCAGCGTCGGCCTTGATGTCATAGGTCTTCTTCATTTTATTGCTGGCACTCTGGATGTTCAACCGGACTCGTTCGTGGATGTCGTCCATTCTCTGCCGAAGTTTGCTGACGTAGTCCTCTCCCGCAGTGTCTTGTCCTGGCGGTACCCCAAACTTCAGGTCACAAGGCAGTCGCAGTTCTCGGCCCATTATAATACTAGCAGGAGTTTGACCGGTTGACTCGTGTACTGCGGATCGATAGGCCATCAGGAACAAATGAAGATACTGGTCCCAGTCTCTTTGATGGTCAGAGACAACCTTGGACAAGTGGCGGTTGATCGTCCTGTTCATCCGTTCCACCATTCCATCGGACTGCGGATGTAGGGCCGTGGTTCTTGTCTTGCGGATGTTCAGCAGTAGACATATTTCTTGGAACAGGTTGGATTCGAAATATCTGCCTTGATCCGAGTGCAGCTCCATTGGAATACCGAATCGACATATCCACTCTTTCACCAAGACGTCGGCGACGGTGATGGCTTCCTGGTTGGGCAGGGCATAGGCTTCTGCCCACTTACTGAAGTAGTCGATTGCCACAAGGATGTATTTATTCCCGTGGTCGGATACGGGAAACGGGCCGGCGATGTCAATGGCGATTCTCTCGAACGGGCTGCCTACGTTGTACTGACGCATCGGGGCCTTGGGTCGTATTCGAGGTCCATTGCTAGCAGCGCATACAGCGCACTTTCTGCACCAGTCCTGGACGTCAGCTTGACAATTGGCCCAGTAAAACCGTTGCCTCACTTTCTGCAGGGTCTTCGTACCACTCCCAGATGTCCTCCAGCAACTCCATCATGGAATTCCCGCAGCACTTCCTCTCTTCTGTTCCTGGGAACAATTATTTGGCGTCTGTCTTCCCCACCAATCTCGGCCTCCAACACACGTTTCAGGATCCCATTGTCCAGAATAAGAGAGTTCCATTGTGCCCAATAGGACTTAACAGCCGGCGAGTAACCTGCGACTTCCTGCCATGATGGTCTTCGATTGCCCTTCTTCCAGCTGACGACTGAGCCAAGGTCGGGGTCTTTCTCTTGGTCTTTCTGGATCTTGCTGTCATTCCAGTTGTCATCCATTGCCGCGGTTCTACAAAGTGTTGCTTCTTTCTCTTCTGCTCGTTGGCAATGTGAGCAATCATCTGGACATGGTTTTCGCGACAAGGCATCTGTATTCTTATGGCTAGTTCCTGCTCGATGTTCGAACTCGAAATCAAATTCTTGGAGTCTCTCGATCCAACGTGCTACTTGACCCTCAGGATTTTTGAACTGTAAGAGCCATTTGAGAGCTGCATGGTCAGTTCTCAACAGGAATCTTCTTCCATACACGTACTTGTAGAATGCTCCACTCCCTTTACAACAGCTAACAGCTCTCGCCTGGTGACACAGTAATTGCGCTCTGGTTTGCTGAGCGTCTTGCTGAAATAACCAATGACCTTCTCCTGCCCCTCCTGGATCTGAGATAGGACAGCTCCAAGTCCCACGTTGCTGGCGTCCGTATCCAAAATGAACTTCTCGTTGGGTAAGGGATAGCTCAGAACAGGTGCGTTAATCAAAGCTCCCTTCAGCTTCCTGAACGAGTCTTGGCATTCTTCGGACCACTGGAACTTTGTTTGACCTTCCGTGAGCCTGGTCAGTGGTTTAGCGATGTTTGCGAACCCCAGCACATATCGGCGATAGTATGTGCACAAACCAAGGAAACATCGAAGTTGGTGAATGTCTTTTGGGATGGGCCAATCCTTAACAGCTTTGATCTTCTGGTCATCCACTGCTACTCCTTCCCCAGAGACAACGTGGCCGAGGTATCGTACTTCTTTTTGGAACAGATGGCATTTCTTAGGGCTCAGCTTCAATCCAGAGTTCCTCAGTCGCAGGAATACTTCCTCCAAGTTTTTCACGTGGTCTTCGAACGATCTGCCGACCACAATTATGTCGTCGAGATACACTAGACACGAGTTCCATGAGAGTCCTTTCAGCACTGTCTCCATCAATCTTTCGAATGTGGCGGGAGCATTACAGAGCCTGAATGGCATAACGGTAAATTGCCACAATCCTGAGCTGATGGTAGAAGCAGTCTTTTCTCGATCTTTCTGAGCCAGTTCTACTTGCCAGTATCCACTCTTCAGATCAAGGGTCGAGAAAATCGTGGAACCAGCCAACGTGTCTAGGGTGTCATCTATTCTCGGGAGAGGGTAACTGTCCTTCTTCGTGACATCATTAAGTTGGCGATAGTCTACACAAAAGCGTGTCGATCCATCCTTTTTCTTCACCAGTACGACTGGAGAGGACCAGGGACTGTCAGATGGTTCGATAACTCCTTCTTTTCCCATATCGCTGACTATTTTGTCAGCCTCTTCCTTCTTGACAAGAGGAAGTCTTCTTGCTGATTGCCGGATCGGTCGGGCACCCCCAGTATCAATCTTGTGCTGGACCACATTAGTTCGACCCCCTTTTCCTTGTCCGGTATCGAAGATGTCTTGGTACTTTTTGACTAAATCTCTTAGTTTGGGCTGTTGAGCTGGTTTTATGTCTTTGGGAGAGATGGCAACTAATTTTTCTAGTTCTGTGGGCAAGTTGTTGGGTTGGCTAATCGTACCTCGTACACTCCGGATCACTGAGGAAACTGACGAGCAGTGCCCCAATATTGTTCCTTTCTTCAAGGTCACTGGAAAATAATTGACATTCATGACCCTTACCGGCACAAATTTGTCAGCACGCAACAAGGTCTTCCCTAGAGCAATCCCTCGTCCAATTTTCTCATCATGAAGTTTGGGCTCGAACATCACCACGGCTCCACTGCTCGCACTCCCGTCCAGGCGAGCCTCCAGAATGGTTTCAGCCCTCTCAGGTACGCTTACATCTTCAGCCAACAACACACGGATCAACTCTTCACTTCTCCCATGAAGCACCAGCTCTTCTCCGTTGACACGTAGGACGCCGTCTTTGAAATCTAATTCAAACCCTCTGGAATTCATGATGTCCATTCCGATGATAACATTGTCTTCGATGTCCGCTACAAGTGCCTGATGTTTCACTTTAGTGCTGCCCAAAATTATTTCAATCGGTAGCTCGCCATATACAGTAGCTGGCTCCCCTGTTGCTGTGCGTAGCTTCCAAGTTGTCGGTTAAATCCGTTCCGGTGTTCTGGCAAAGGAAGGCCCGAGAATTGTACTAGTCGCACCTGTATCTAGCAGCATGGTGCAAGGCTCGTTATTGATGAGACCGTCTACGAAGACACCTTTGTTCTGTCGTTGAAGGATAGCGACATATGCGTTGTTAACCGGGGCTTGCCGGACACATGCCGACGATTGCCCCTTTTCGTCGACCTTCTTTAGTTTTCCTGCATCGGAGTCGATGAATGTTGGACATTTGCTACGCACATGTCCAATTTTGCCACAATTCCAGCATCTTATCTGTCTTTTCTCAGGCAACACTTCCTTCATCACTTTTCTTATGGCAGCTTCCAAGTTAGCAGGCTCCTGTGAGTCTTCCTCAATCGTTTGAACTTCATTTTGGCTTTTGCAGCATTGTTTTGCTGCTTCGAATTCCAAAGCGCGTGCCAGTGCGTCTACGAGATGTGTTGGACGAGCTAATATCAACGCTTGTCTGGTTTCTTGGTCCATCCAAGAATGCCTGAACCGCTAATCGCTCCATTACATTTTCCGGTATGGCTGAATATGCGAGACGAACCAAGCGTGCAATGTCAGCTTCGAATTCTTGTAAGGATTCCCCCGATTTCTGACAGCGCTTTTTCAGCTGGGAGTGGTATACGTGTTCCAAATGGGCGTGGCCATATCGTAATTCTAGATGTTTAATCAGCTGATCATAGTCCTCCTGTTCTTGGGCGGTAAGAGTTTGTAGAATATTCGTCGCTTCTCCACGTAATGCAAGTGTTAGTGCTACAGCTCTTTCCCCTGCATTCCATCCATTTGCTTTGGCCGCTGCTTCAAACTGTCGGCGGTAATTTTCCCATGGAGTTTTTCCGTCGAATTGAGGCGGCTTCATGGAAAGCTTCCCTATTTTAGAAATGACCTTGACATCTTGTATACCCTCTTGAACTTTATCCAAGTTCAAACTCAAGTCCAGCGTTGCATTTTTGTTAACCATCTCTATGGAGGGCGCACTATCAATTCGTTTTTCCAGCTTACTGATCGATTCCTTCATCTTGTCCATCTCTGCCTCGACGGTTCCTATTCTTTTTTCTAGACGATTCGCCACACCACAGAGTTCTTTTTTTGGGCCTTCTGTGTTTTCTAGGAGCTTAACTTCCAGGCTTCTTGAATTTTCTTGAAGCTTCTCTTCCAGATTTATAGAATTTTCTTGAAGATTCTCTTCCAGATTCATAGAATTTTCATGAAGCTTCTCTTCCAGATTTCTATAATTTTCTTGAAGCTTTTCCAGATTTCTAGAATTTTCTTGAAGCTTCTCTTCCAGATTTCTAGCATTTTCTTCCAAAGTCCTCGAATTTTGTTGCAGTTCTTCTTTCACGGATTTAGTAGTTTCTTCGAGTTTATTCATTACCAAACTCAAATCACCTCCGGGAACTTCGAATAAAAATGTTTCGGGGTCCTCACCTTCTTGTATAAGTCCTTCTGCAAGTCTTTCCTGGAGTACTTGCTTTTTACCCGTTGTTTCCAGTTCCCTTTCCTCCAATTCCTGTTTCAATTCCGCTACCTTCAAATCCGCAAGGCGCACTTTTCTTGAACACATTTTGTCTTTGACGAGGTATCAGTCTGTTTTACACGAAAAGTTTATCAGTTTGTTGAAAATTCACTTCGCGAATTCTTTTCCACGGGCCACCAGTCTATTGTCTGTTTCACGCGAACAGTGTATCAGTTTATATTCCCACGCACAATTGTCCACTTCGCGAAAACCGGGCCACTGTCTATTTTGGGCGTACAAAAAGGTCTATCAATTTATTTTTCTGACTATCCACTCCACGATCACTTGTTTATTTTCAAAATCTCGCTTCCGACACCAATTGTAACGTAAATAAACTTAATTTGGTTTTACTAATTTATTTCACACTTAAATTTACAACTAATTCATATTACTAACTACGCCACTGTATCGCTCGACGTTATCGGCTGCTCAGGCTGAGACTCCCTCTTGAGGGCTGCCTATTCATCTCCGTTACAGAATTCTCGATCTTTCCAATTCTGGCGGTTGGCGAACAGCATGTTCCAGTTGTTTCTAATATTGACCGTTGTTTTCCACGGCAGCGTGACTGGATTGTTCTCGAATATCTCCGGGGATGACATCATCGTTGTCGATGGCAACGCGTGAGGCGACAGGTCCGGCCTAGGTTCGTTACAATATAATTACTGTGTTGGCAAACGTCCCTGAAATCCCCTCGATTCAAGGGGAAAAATAGAACCAGTCGTATTTATTTTCATGCCTGAAACAATCAACAAAATAGTCTCGCGCGCATGCGTATTTATTTTAAATGTCAGCCACCGGCAGTCAGGCAGACAAATAGGCACAATAAAGGCATAGTATAATAAGCGTTTTAGAAGTCAAAATAAACGATGTTTCGGGTAGAAAGATATAGTAACACAGAACCCGGAGAAAAAATAATCAGTTGATAAACTGGACGTCGGAATATATAATTTGAAACGAAAACCAAAGTTTATAACTCAAAATCTTCGTCACCAAGATATTACAAGCTTTCATTTAGTTTCACCTGTTTCGGTGTCTGTCGGCGTGTCTGTCAGTAATCAAATCTTGCAAGTTAAATTTGACCCACTTCCAATCGTCCGATTGATTTGAAATTTGGCAGGTGTACATAATTCCGGTGACAATGCATTTGAATTTTTCTTAGGAGAAGAAACAAAATGGCGGCTCTCATATGGCGAACAATTTTTGTGATTATGGTCCGATTCTATTCAAAACTCGTATCTAGGTGTTTTCGGGGTCGCAAATTATGATTTTTTTAATAATATTGGAAAATAAATTAGATTGAAATTACCAAACTAGTTATTCAACAATATGAATATTCAAAAATTAAAAACAAATAAACGAAAAATAAAACAAGCTTTTATAAGTTGTTAATAAAAACAGAACTGAAAGGTTTAAAATAAAAATTATAAAAAAAAAAATTTAAAGACAAGTTTTTATTCATACAAGTCGCCAAAAAGGAGAAAATTATTACTTTCATTGTTTGATCTAGGTTATTCTGTGAGTAACAGATCCAAAAGCTTGCCGCGGATACAAAATAGGTAATCTTGCGCGGCAAGATTTTAAATCTGTTACTCACAGAATAACCTAGATCAAACAATGAAAGAAATTATTTTTTCCTTCTTAGTGCATTTGTATGAATAAAAGCTTGTCTTAATTTTTTTTTTATAATTTTTATTTTTAAATCATTTCAAACGACTCTATGGTGAATGATGAATCCATTCAATACATGGTGCAAATATGAAATAGTGCGTTTGCGTAGTGATACTTGTCCTAGTTTTGTCAAAAATATAGTTTTTCATTTCATTTGATAATTGTAACATTTTAATTGGTATTCTACAAAATTGATTAGGTTGTTCAAAATCACTAGAGGTACCAGACTGATCAAATTCATCATTCTTTAGGAAATCACTGGAGAGAATCAACAAGCGAGGAAGATTGTAAAAAAATAATTTTTTGGAAGAACCCATTATAAATTTACATCCTGAAAAATCATCAACTCATAATAGAAAAACAGCTATTTTGTCAAGACTACATAGCAGATAAAAAGATTCCAGATGGAAAGTTAAACTTACCTTTTTCATAGGAAATTAACCAATACGAGGAGAAGTCACAGCCGACAAAAGGACCAGCAGTTTCCAGGAACCAGAGGAAATCCGAAACATTGACATTCTCGTTACCAGACGTCCCAAGATATTTTCTTTTGAAATCATAAAAGTTACCACAGTGCAATTAAAAACTAAACTTTTGAAGAATTTTGATAAAACTTTTCACGAATGACACACATAACCTACAAAATTAGGTAACTTTTCACGTTATTATCACATTTCACATCTGCTGTATATATTTGCTATGAAGCACTAATTAGGTTATTTATCGCATACTAGGTAGTGATAAGTTTTTCCTGAATGAAGGAGATTGTTATTCTGATGAATATCTGCATTATTTTCAATGTTTGATCAACAATGAATCGCTAATTTCTGAAATTGACATCAAGAGGGCTCCATAGTAGAACCGACTTCTGAGATTCCATAGGCGTACCGATTGAGTTAGCTGAGGTGGAGGAAATAAGGTCAAAGAAAGGAGGTAAAGTACATAGCCGGAGATATTGAATATTTATATGGGTATTTATTTATCAATACATATTAAATAAATCTTCAAAAAATTGAATTAGCTTGAAGACTTTGAAAATAGCAGAATAATGGTAAAAAAAACAGAAAGAAATTGCAAAACAAATAAATCTTATATATATATTTTGTTATGATGTCTGGTTGTGGAAAGTAAATAAACAAATATGAAATAAAATAAAAAAACGACCGCAATCAGCGCATCATAACAATATATATATATATATATATATATATATATATATATATAAATATATATATATAAATATATATATATAAACTCCAAATTTGGGATAACACTATAAAAGGATATTCCTTGAGGTTGCAGTCATGAAAAAACGGGCGATAAGATCAGAAAAACTCTTTTTTAAATTGTTAAGCATTCGAAAAAAATTATTTTCATTCTCAAGACATCTGTAAAGAGAGAGAACAATGTGATAACATAGGAAATACATGATATTTCTAAGAAGAACTTAATAAGTTGAGGTTGAAGTATAAAAGTTGCTGATGCACTTCATTTTTTGGATGTTGCACAAATATAAAACCATATTCGGGTTGTTACAAAGCTTCGTGTGAAAACATTTGATCAAATAACGATTGAAAAATGACAGAACAAGAAATTGATGAAGTGACCGGCCACTGACAAGTATGGCTGTAAGAGGAAATGGAGTAGACATGGTGTCAACTGTTAAATGCCACCACTCATCTGTCATAGATGAAATATGTGTTGTGTCATCTTTGAAATTTTCAAAAAGAAATTGAATTATGGTGGGTCATTTGAAACAGTGGGAATATTTAAAAATTTATTATTATCAAGTTTAAGTAAATAATTATAAATGACACTTGTTTGAGATTTCACACCTTTTGTCATACTATTGGGTTCATTATTAATGAAAATCATTTCAAGGAAATTTTCCTTTTGATAATTGTTCTCCATTGCTGAAATTGATGGGTTATTGAAATTACTAAAATGATTTGAGTAAATATTATATTCAGGTGAAGCACAACTGTTTTTGCTGAGCTTGGAATCACTTTTATGAGAGGCTATACGTCCAGTTGAGTTCCTACTAGTATTTTGAATTTAGTCAAGGGAGTTTTTATTTTTATAATATTGTATACAGTGTCCGCCAAAAAGTATGTAGGTACCCTATGAGTTTTTTTTTATTATTAAAGTATTGGAAAAAATATTCTGGGAAAAAGTTTTTGCATGTCCTATTACCTAAAAATCGATTTTGACACATGTCACGTCATCGCTAGTATGGCGGCAAATTGGAAAGAATTGCTATGGAAAGGCGAAAAGTGGGGTAAGATGGCAAGATATCAAAAAAAGTTATTTGAAAAAGTTACTTAGAATTCAATTTTTCGCGCATAAACGTAGTTTCGAGAGATAATTTGAAAAAAAATTGGAATCAGCTTTTTTTTGAATATTTTCCCATCTATTTAAAAATATCAAATTTGATGACAGAACTTTCCCATTTTCTCCACACCAGAGGGCACTATATTTAAAAAATAGGATTTTGTCAGAACCCTTGGTGATACATCGGTTTGTATCTAACAGTTATATCAGAATTCCACGACCATTGTGATGACATGACACTTCAAAAACATCGTGTTTCCTAGATTATAATCAAGTTTCGATGATAATCGTGCATGAACATTTCACGTCGTACATAAACTGGAAAACTATTTAATTTATCGCACTCTTAATCTAAAATAGAAATTCTGAATATTTTCATAGATTTTTCAGCATTGATCAATGGCTAATTATTGGTGTTAGATATGAATGTATAACTCAATTCGACATGATGAGATGTGGAATTCTAATATTACTGTTAGATACGAACCGATGTAACACCAAGGGTTTTGACATAATCCTATTTTTTTAAATAGTGCCCTCTGGTGAGGAGAAAATGAGAAAGTTCTGTAATTATCATTGAAATGCAAATGTTTCAGTATAGTCAAGCTATTCATAAGAAAAAAAATTGATATTTTTAAATAGATGGGAAAATATTCAAAACAAAATTGCTATTTACAATTTCTGCATGTGCATAAAATTGAATTCTAAGTAACTTTTTCATATAACTTTTGTTGATATCTTGCCACCTTATCCCACTTTTCGCCTTTTCATAGCAGTTTTTTTCAATTTGCCGCCATACTAGCAATCACGTGACATGTGTCAAAATCGATTTACAGGTAATCGGACATGCACAAACTTTTCCCTAAAATATTTTTTTCCAATACTCCAATAATAAACTTTTTTCCTATATGGTACATACTTTTTAGCGGACACTGTATATATATATATATATATATATATATAAATATATATATGTGTATATATGTATATATATATATATATATATATATATATATGTATGTATATATATATAATATATATATATATATATATATACCGAGAATAAGAGATATTTGTTACAAATCCAAGAGAGCCCACCATCCGCCAACAGCTGTTTCATGGTTTCCCAATTCCCAATTCCACGATAACAGATCTAAGCTTCAACACACAGATTTTAGGTGTCACTATCTATAATTTGATGCTTTTCACATTTTTGTACTTGCCGGTTGGTATAAGCACTACGAGATATTTGATACGAATTTGAGAGAGACCACAAGCCGTTCTGATGATTGGGAAACCACGAAACAGCTGTTGGCGGATGGTGGGCTCTCTTGGATTTGTAACAAATTTCTCTAATTCTCGTTATTTGTTTTGCATTACTCAGAACGCACTAAAAGTACGACTATTGGTGTCGTGGATAGGCCTATGCTGACATCTGTTGGTGACCTATCAACGTGCACGAAATTTCGTGTCATTAAAATTCCACGATAACAGGTCTAAGCTTCAACACACAGATTATAGGTGTCACTATCTATAATTTGATGCTTTTCACATGTTTGTACTTGCCGGTAGGTATTAGCACTACGAGATATTTGATACGAATTTGAGAGAGACCACAAGCTGTCATGATGATTGGGAAACCATGAAACATCTGTTGGCGGATGGTGGGCTCTCTTGGATTTGTAACAAATTTCTCTTATTCTCGTTATTTGTTTTGCGTTACCCAGAACGCACTAGGAGTTTGACTATTGGTGTCGTGGATTAGCCTATGCTGACATCTGTTGGTGACCTATTAATGTGCACGAAATTTCGTGTCATTAAAATTCCACGATAACAGGTCTAAGCTTCAACACACAGATTATAGGTGTCACTTTCTATAATTTGATTTCATTTCATATATATATATATATATATATATATATATTTGTATATATATATATCATATATATATATATATATATATTTGTATATATATATCATATATATATATATATATATATATCATATATATATATGATATTTCCGTTCTAAATTTGAGAAAATTTAAAGAACAATTTAGAGCATTATGTTTGGTTGGCAAGCCAATGGTTTTCTGAATGTCTAAGTATTCTATAAAATCAGTGTTGGGTTGTTCTGAATTACTTGCAGTACCAAGTCGTTCAAAATCATGATATTTTGTGAAAAAACTTCATAAAATCGTTAAAACATAATGTTTGATGAAAAATATAAGATCGTACAAGTATTACATGTTGAAAAATGTATCCCAGTGAAAATGTCGAAATTCCAAAAAACTGAAGTCGCAGGCTCGTTTCGCCGTAGCCTCCGATGATACTTGTATCTTACTTGATAAGGTACTGACTATAATACTAGATTTCCTAACTAGAAAGACAATCAGTGAATATTCAGGGCGACCATGACCCCTCTTGATATATTTTGATTTTGATACATTTTAAAAGGATGATTGAAAAATCAGTTTTTCATTTCATACAAATATATGTATGAATGAAATTCATTTTCTATAATGATAGTTCACAGCAGCATAGATTGTCATAGTGGAAACACTTTCTAATTTGACATTTCATTACCTTCTGGGGGAACCTCAAAGAAATTCGAAAGTTTCATTTGTACTGCTCTCTCTCTCGAATCTTTCAGCGTATTGTGGTATCGTTCCTCTGAAGGTCCGCACACCTGGGTGCGCATGTCAGTCACGTGATGGCACTTCTGCCTAGAAAAAAAAGGCATTCGCTATTGAGACAGTACATTTGGCCTTCCCCCTCCTAATGAACAATTCTTCTCGAAGGTACCCGAAGCGAAGCTATTACGATAAATTCCATAGGCGTACCAGATGATTTAGTAAACGCGATACACAGGACATCATGAATTTGATATAATTCGCCATAATTTCTCCTTCCGCTACTGAAAAGTACTTACCCCAGACAACAGGGCATTTTTGCAAGGTATCAGTAAACAAAATTGAATAAACACTAGGTACCCACTTATTAAATTAACAAACATAACCTTTCAACCGTTGCATGTCATGACACTGGCGGGAATTTGCCATAGCCAATGCTGTCGCAGCAAATCGTGTCCACTCGTGTTTTCCACCTCTCTACCTATCAATGTACTGTCTCAACACTGAATCTACTCTACCTCGCTTCGTATATAGCTGGAAGAACTTTTTAATGCATCCTCAATCCTTAGTTGCCTTATCTCAGTTTTGATTGAGGTTCTATGTAGTATAGTTTTATTTCCAGTTGCATCGAGAAACGGTTACACTTTGAGAACTGAAATTTAGTAGTTGAACTCATAAAGGATTAGAATACTAATTGAAAGGATTGAGATTGATTGTTCCCGAAAATTGAGTTTTTTTTCGAAAATTGAAGTAAATAAGCCAATACAAGCTTCTTTTTCATTTCAAATGAAAGACCCATGAAAAACGTTCAACTTCCGATTAAAAGCGCATCTCCAGACAATTTCGTTTGGGACATTAACTGATACGAGATGTAAATAGCCAAATACAAACACATACACATACTTTACCAACATTCTTACTGATACCAGCCATTTTCGGATAGAGAGCGCCATTGTAAATTTCATTTATCCAGGGCCTAGGTACTATACTACAATGAAATAGGACTGTGATTTTGATAACGTCTTCAGAGGTAGCAAGATATATAAAATGAAAGTTTCGGATTCGGAGATTATTCATAATTGTATCATGGAGAGTAATTTGTGGAAGGATAAATGAAAATCAACAATCAATGAAGGGGTCCGGAGGTTCAATCTATATAATATAACCAAGCTTATCTTGACTGATAATAGGCACACGAGAAATCATTTTTCTAAACTTCCTTTTGAGGGCAGTGCACCTCTTTGACAGTTAATTCATTCAATATTCCGAAAAAGGTGTTTTTTTGCATAACGCTGATATTTTTACAAGCTTTTATCCACCTTGCCTTGTTTGTTTCTCTGTGATTATTATTTATTTTTCGATTTGTACGTTCGGGTGAAATTTTGCTAATGAATTTTGATCCACTTCTAGTCGTGCGATTAACTTTGGCAGGTGTTCATAATTCCGGTGACGATCTATTAGGAAATTTTTGTTACAGAAAAAAACAAAATGGAGGACGAGTTTCGTGATTATGGAGCGCTTCTATTTAAGATTGGTGTTATTTGGGTCGAAGATAAAACATTTTTTGTCAAAATTAATTAATTTAAGATGGCGGCTCCAAGATGACGATCGAGTTTCGCGAGTTTTTAGGGTCGTAGATTATGATTTTTTCAAATCAAAATTCATGAATTTGAGATGAAGAGTTTTGTGATTATGGCCCAATTTTGATGAAAATTGGTATGAAGGGGGCTTCGCTGTCGGGGTATTTTCAAAGAAAGTTGGTCTCGTGAATTTCTACAACAATATTAACACAAAAATATAACAACTGAAAATCACACGCTACATCGCGTGTGATTTTCAGTTGTTATATTTTTGTGCCCCTTCATACCAATTTTCATCAAAATTGGGCCATAATCACAAAAATCTTCATCTCAAATTCATGAATTTTGATTTGAAAAAATCATAATCTACGACCCTAAAAACTCGCGAAACTAAATCAATGATTTCTGATTTTACAAGAAAAAATCTACAGCATCTTCTATCCACGGAGGGTCGTTACACTTTTCATCCACTAGAGAAAGTTGTCTGATTATTTCCTCTAGTACACAATCCATATAAAATATTTCTAACGTGGGAACAATTTCTTCTCTCCACAAAATTTTGCCTCTTTCTCAATGAATATTTAGGAAGAGAAATTATCAAGTCGTTCAGAATGAACCGTCAAAATGCCACAGATATTGGAAACAGTTGTTTTGTGAAATTTGAGCAAAGTTTTGTTGAAAACATATTTTTTTTCTCAAAAATTATGAGCTGCAACTTTCAACTCTGAAATCATATGATGTAAGAATTCAACCAGTGAATTATGGCATCCAAAGATTATTCATTGATTTCATAAAAATCGGTTCATTCCCAACGACTTATTCAAACGAACTAACACAAAAGTCGCAATCAAAATACATACAAATCTGGTATTCAAAACTATCATATCTCCGGTTGACAATACTAGATTTTCAAAACATTCACTATTAGAATATCAAAATTCAAACTCCAATAACGATTCCTCTGCTGCTGGCGCTGAAATAATATATTCTTAACCTGTGTTGGGCCTCAAAATAATGGATATAACAATGTTGGATTTCATTTTGGAAGAATGTTATTTTGGAATAACCATTTCACGGATCATTTCTTCCTGATTGATTTCCAAACCAAATGATAATTGACACTTCAAGGCAGCTATTACATGGAGTACGTATCTCTATCAGCAACAGTGCCAAAGAGTAGAACTATAATCTTTGACAGACCCGCCGGCCAGTTCTCCGGATATTGTTTCGTAGTAGAAATTAGTTTCGACTATAATTACTCATTTGCGCGGTTGGAGACTTGGATAAATATTCACTATAATGCATGGTGGCTCCTCTATCGGATTAGTTTTACAAGCCATAATTGTCACCAACCTTAGGAAAATATTCACTGAATTGAGCCACATAGCTTTGTTATTGTCAACATGAAACTAACCCTGATTGGTATTTTTTGGGAATAAACAATTTCATATATATATTTTCTATTGATTATCATAATCAATCCCAAATTGTAATATCTACCGTTTTATTGTACTATTCAAAACCATATGTTTCGAATACAATAATTCAGGGCCACGAAGAGAATTATTTACAAAAAAATATTTTTCGGAAAGGTCGTCCATTTGGGACCATTTGTAATAAAACAAATTTATCTCAATGTAAACTGTGAGATTTTGGGCAATTTGAATAGTTTGTATTCTTTGCGAATAAGTATAATTCTATTTGTTTGGCGAATGTACGTCTTCTCGCAGTATCCACACGGTAATTAGTAGACCCCTTGGCACTTCAGTAGTAAATAGTCCTTGGGATTTCGGCGAGTGGAGTTTATTATTCGCTCTTTTTAACCGACGAAGGAATAAATTACTGGAAAGAAACCAAATATCCAAATTCAACAGGTGATAACCAAATTCAACAGGAAGTTGATAAAACAAGGTTGGAAATTAGGAAATAGGGCATTTTATGTATTGAAAACAAGGAAGTTAAAGAACTCAATACAAGTTACATTATTGTTATTGATGGAGGAGTTGATTTTGAAAATTTCTAGAATATTGAGTTCATTGCTTTTTTCACAAACATGTAAGATTCTTAGATCTTCATCGATTTGAAAACTGTGTTCCGAATTGATTAGGTGATTGGTGAAAGAACTATTTGTGTTAGCTTGGATAATGTTGGAACCAGGATGTTTCTCGATAATCTTGACATGTTCCATGACTCTGTTAATGATCTTTCTTTCTCTCTGACTGATATATTGAGCATTGGAAGTTGGAATTGAACAAGAAATCGAGTAAACTTCAGATCTTTTATGTAAAAAGATAACATCCCCTTACATAACAGGTCTGGAGTAACCCCTCCTTTCCAGAGTACTAGTCTCAAATTCAGGCTGATGATGAACCTTTATAGGTCCGAAACATATACCACCCCTATTTAACAGGGAAATGAACATTTTAAAAAAATGTCCAATTTGAATGCTTCCAGTGGCTCATAGGCTCAAAATAAATAAAAAAGAATATCCTCCTAGTTTCAAGTCTCTAGCTTAATGTTTATCCGTGCCTCTTTGCAATGTACATTTTCCACGAGATTTTCCATGTAAATAACATATTTTTTCATTGAGTATTTGATTTTTTATTCCGTTCAGAAGAATTGTTCCAAAAAGTTAAAATTTGGCAGTCTTCAACCTAGTAGCTATCTCTTAGAATTTTTACACATTTTCAGATTTTATAATTTTATTATGAATTTTCAAACAAAATTTGAAAAAAAAATATTCATCTAGCTGAAAGTATAAAATTATTATACATAAAAATCTGTAAAAATTCTAGAAAAACATCGAATTTTCGGGAAACCCACCATTATGTCACAGGTCGTCGGCCGTGCGATAACCAATGCAGTGTCGCATTGTATTAAATTTCATAACAATATGTTTTCCAAGTCCCAGTGGTGGTTCTGTACAGCAGTATAAAGACAAAATCAGGACCATATATTGTGTTGATCCTTACAGTACAAAAATTGACGAGCTTGAAACGGTTGTGGAAGTATTTCGCATATTACTTTGGAGAGCTAAGCAAAGTTAGTTGTATCATCACAATTCATACAAATGGCTTCCATATTATTTTAGCATTGTATTGAAACTCAAACAATCATTATGGTTAAGATAAAAACTTTTTTTTTTATGTTCTGGTTCCCACGAAAAGGGATATCCTGTAATGTTCATAGAACATCGTGGGAACCAAGGGAAAGAAGGTAGGAGTTGGTGTTCTTCTTAAATTTCTGGAGGCTGTATGCCTCGGGGAACACCTCCCTAGGCAATGAGCTCCAAAGTGACCACGAAGGGGTGTGATGACTGAACTTGACGGGTTAGTCTCGAAGAGACTGCCAAAGCAGGAATGATTGTTGATATTTCAGAAGAGCATCGCCCATGAAAATATCTATAAAATAGAGACAAATCGCCAACTTTTCTACGGTGTTCCAGACAAGTGAGCGAGTTTGTAAGCGAGGCATCACCGACGAGACGAATTGCCCTTTTTTGGACAGAATCCAATAGCCTCAGGATATGTTTAGGTGCCGCGCTCCAAATATGGGAACAGTATTCCAGGACAGGTCGGATCTGTGCCTTATAGATCATAAGCAGCTGAGTGGGGGTGAAATAGCTCTTGGCACGGAACAAAAAACCAAGTTTTTGGGATGCACTTTTGGCAATGGACCTCACGTGATTTTCCCAGGAAAGGTTATTGCTGATAGTAATACCAAGCATCGATATGGATGACTTCAGTGGTATGGTTACTCCTGACAAAGTTATGTTAGGCACAGTGAGATCGGCTTTTCTAGAGAAAAGACATTCTTGTGTTTTGTTTGCATTGAATTCTACCAAGTTATTAGATCCCCACTCGAGAATTGTTGCTAAGTCCATATTTATATTATTAACATTTCTTCCTCTTTCATTTCTGGTTTCACGGGCTGATATAGGGGCCTTGGAAGAGAAAGCGGTATGGAGGGTACTATCATCGGCAAAGCTGTGTACTGGACATGAAGTTGCTTTAAGCAGGTCGTTGATGTGAAGTAGAAATAGTGTTGGTGCGAGAATAGACCCTTGCGGAACACCAGCATTTATGAGTAGAGTGTCAGATGAAACTCCATCGACCACTACATGGAGAGACCTGTTTGAGAGAAAACTAGCAAGCAGAGAACACAGCTGAGGGGGCAAGCCATAAGACGGAAGCTTGGCGAGGAGTCCCTGGTGCCAAACTCGATCGAACGCCTTGGAGATATCTAATGCCACAGCTAAAGTTTCTCCATACTTTTCAATAGATAGCTGCCATATATGTGAGACGTAAGCGAGCAGGTCACCAGTTGATCTCTGATGGCGGAAGCCATATTGCCTATCGTTGACAATTCCTGAGTCTTCCAGATATTTCATGAGCTCGATGTTGATGGCTTTTTCCATGACCTTTGAAATAATAGATAGCAGTGCGATAGGTCTGTAGTTGCTAGGTAGGGCCTTTTTGCCTTTTTTAGGGACTGGCTGTACTCTTGCAATTTTCCAATTGGACGGAAATACCCCCAGATTGTAAGAGTGGTTGAACAACTTGCAAAGAACAGGTGTTAGTTCGGGGGCACATTTCTTGAGAACATACAAACGTTTGAAATGTTTCATTCTATGATACGAATTATTCTACCAAATATACATTCCAAAAATCAGAAAAATAATTAAAATCTCAGGATTCAACTCCATTTGAAACAAAAATGAATATATTTGGAAAGATATAGTGACACTGGCCAATATAAATTTGTGGTATAGTCAATTTGAAATGAGTTGTAATAAACTTCGTTTTGTTATCATCAGCTCTAAATGTCTCCAAAGATTCAACTTTTTCTACAATGGTTTTATCGAATCCAGATATAATAGAGTAATCGAGAGTTTCCTGCGAAAAATTGTTCCAAGTCTCCAAAAAAAAAGGAGGAATAGCTCATTCGATTCGAGATGCAATTCTGAGAAACATATTTTTTTGTTTTTTTCTGCTGACGAAAATTGCAATTGTTATTAACAAAATACAAAAACGAAAAAAAGGGGTTAAGTTTTTTGGGAATAACTCACAAATTATAAGAGATAGCGAAAATCGCAAAAAAGATTCTCAAAGAGGACAAAGTTCCGACTACTGGAACTCAATCTCCATTATTTGTAATTTCAATTTATAACTGAAAATAGGGCTTCACCGGACCGCTACGGAGTACACCACATATTTTTTTTTCATAGTATCAAATATCAATTTAGAAATGTTAATAACTTATGGTGTGTTTCTAACTCTTGGAAGAACAAGGTCTCATTAGAAAAAAAATTGTTTATTTTCCAACAAGGCATTCAATAACATTCTGAAAAGTCAATAATGGAACTTTGAAAAAACTATTATAAACAATAAAAAATATTTTGAAGACTTTTTTTTGTAAAATAATTATATTCTCTAGATAACAAAAGGGCAAAAAAATGTTTTTCAGAAATATTCTAATCAATTTGTTTATAAACAATTTATGAAGAAATGTCCTAAAAATATTTTTTTAAATGTTATGGAATGCCTTTGTTTAATGCAAAAACAGCAATACCAAAAAATGTTCAGGACATTTCTTTATAAATTGTTCATAAACAAATTGATAAGAATATTTTGAAAAAAAATAAAAAGTTGGCCCAAAATTATTTTAAAAAAAAATCTTTAAAATTTTTTTATTGTTGTAATAATTCGTTTCAGATTTCTATTATTCAAATAATTAGTTAAAACATCTCTTTTTCTTTGTAAATAATAATTGGAATTTCTAAATAGGATAAAAAAAATTAATTGTTATTAAGTAAACAATTTGTTATGAACAAATTATATATCACAAAACTTTTTTTTTATTTAAATCTATGAAAAATGAAAAATAAAATTATTACTTTTTGTTGCATATGGTTGTTTTTTGTAATTCTTAGTAGTTTTAGAAAAAAATATAATGGGATTTGAAATTTATTTATATCAAATTGTTAACTTAATAAACGATAAAATTATAAAAAATATATTTTTTATTTTTATTATTCTATTGAGAAATGCCAATTATTGTTACGAACGAAAAATTTTTTTTAACTAATTATTTGAATAATGGAACTATGAAAAAATTGTTATAAACAATTCAAAAAAAGTTTTTTTTTTTAATTATTACCGTAGAATGGGAATACTTCGAATCTTGGGTATACTTTGATCGATACATCTTATAATTTCAAATATTCCTAGACACGCTATTTATGCAACCATCAATACAGTTCCAGTTCCATTATGGTTCACTTGATACTAGTTGTCATCACTCTGCTTGACGGAGCAGTATTGTCAGTGTTTGTGCTGAATTGCTCATTTTTATGTTGACGTCTGTTTTGACTGATTCATAAGGTTTGCAAAACTTGGTGCCTACACCAGTAAGTTTTATTTTTCATATTTTTTCTGCTTTACTACTATATTAGGCATATATTTGGGAATGCATAGAAATAATGTGTTGAGTAATTTTTAGTAGGAGATTTAAGCCGGTTCTGGGTCTCCCCCCACCACTATGACGTCACGTGTGACCTTGAATAGTTGCAGGTGTGCAGTGTGTGTGTGTTTGACCTTGAGATTTGACTTTGAGATTTGTCATTGAGTTTTGATATTGGGTTTGGTCGACTTTGAGATTCGACTTGACCTTGAATATGACCTTGAGATTCATAACATTAAGTTTTGATGTTGGGATTGTTTCGGCAACCTCAAGATTTGATCTCGATGTTTGTTTGACCTTGACTAATGTTGTGGTGTAGGCATACATATTCTGTGCAGTCTTGAGATTCATAACATTAAGTTTTGATTTATTGTTTCGGCCATAAA
>JAFIRS010007606.1:0-23519 GCA_018342105.1 Gonioctena quinquepunctata | reverse complement strand
AAGTGGCCCCTGTATTCGACCAGGGCTAAACACCGACGCCGGTGGAACACCCCCCAAACCCGGGAAATTTCACCGAATCCTCTATTGTTTCAGAGGTGGGGGTTCCTTATCGAGCTCAACATCCATGAACCGGAATTAACCTTCCCCCCAAAGGATGGCATATCTATCGTCTTATCTCGTGCTCATTGAAAAGGGCCTGCAATTTGGAATATGCTACTCCCTTTCGGTTGTTAGGGCATTTAACGCCCCAACCTTTCCCTTTTGTCAGGTGTCACCCATTCAAGTACTAGCCGCGCCCAACGTTGTTTTGGCTCAGATATCGTAAAAAACCCAAAAACCCAAAATATTTATTAAAGGGGGTATATTGCAATACTTTTTTGACTAAACCTAATATTCACACATTAATTCCACTTTAAAATGTTCCTAAAAACTTGGGTATGGAAAGGGTTCGTATTTTCTTCATATGAAGGCAAGGCCCTTCCCCCTTTATGCCGATTAGGTAAAAAGGTTTTTGGGGTCATTTTGATATTTCCGATTAGACTCCCCCCCGCTTTCGCCCATGGAAATAATGTCCTTTTTGGAAAAAATTTGATAATTCAAGTATTTTATTTCATGTTCAGCTTACATAAAAAAATACAATATTCTCTCAGACAGACAACACGGATTCCGTGAAGGAATATCAACGCAGGATGCCATTCTAGACTTAACAACAGAAATGTATCATGCACTAGACACCAATAAGGCAGGTCTTTGTGTGTTCATAGACCTTCGACATAGGCTTTCGACACAGTCAGTCATCCACTCCTCCTGCAGTCACTTGAAAATATGGGTATAAGAAGAGTCGCATTAAAAATATTCAGTAGCTAACTGGACGGTCGACATCAGTGTGTAAAAATTGGCGATTTCAAGAGTGATTTAAAAAAAAAATTAATACGGTGTACCACAAGGCACTATCTTAGTTTTGTTTAATATATATCTGATTGACTTGTTTCTAAAACCAACTTCTGGAGAAATCTTTACATATTCCGACGACACCGCTGTCTTTTACGAGCACCACTCTTGCGCTGCCCTGAAAACAAAGGTGGAACAAGATCTTCTGAGCATTAAAAACTGGTTTACACATAAACTCTTAACAATAAATTTCAATAAAACTTATTACCTACCTATCTACACAAATATAAGAAACTCCCCTCCTTCGGAAAACCTGAATATTGATAATGCATTTGAAATTAAACCAGTCTCTCATATAAAATACCTAGGAATTTGTATAGACTTGAAATGGGATATCCATATAAACTACCTAATCAAAAAAATGCAATTTCTGATATACCGCTTCAAAATACTAAGAGACATACTCGATGAAAAATCTTTAAGAACTTTATACTTTTCCCTCGTTCAATCACATATTACATATGGTATATTAGCATGGGGATCAACAAATAAGACAATAATGAATAAAGTATCAATAACCTAAAAATATTTTTGTAAATTATTATTGTTCTATAATACATATGTCTTTGATAATCTTTTTATCAATCTTTTTATCAACATTACAAGTACCTTAGTACTACTGTCACACACAAGCTATGCTTTCGTGACCTCACTACGTTTATTTTTAATTTTTTTAATTATATATCACTCCTGCAGTGTAATGCATTTATAGTGCACTCTTGCAGTGTAATGTACTTCACCTTCGAAATAAACGTCTTATTATTATTATTATGTCTGTTGGTAACAATGGTGATAGTATACTGGAAAAAGGGGGTGACATAGGGTGCGATACCCCATGCAACACATAAAAAAACCAGCTCAAAATAATTCCAATGGAAGTAGAGTAGATTTGAGTTGTGGCAGGTTTGTGTTTATATGTTTGTGTGTTTGGTTTGAGATGGTGTGATTGTAGAAAAAAAAATTGAGTATGAGTTGAGGGATGATTTGTGTTGTTTATGTTTGTGTGTTTTGCCCCTTTGTGCCAAAAATTTATGTTGAGCCTATTTCAGTATAATTGAGTATGAAAATTGTTTGTGTGCTTATTTGAGTAATTGAATGTATTTACCAGCCGCCGGTTCATGTTTATCGATATTAAATATAAAGGCAAATTATCTTGACACTTTATTGATCCCAAAAACCTTCTGTGTATCATGAAAACTTTTATGTCGCTGTTCTATGAAGCTTCCTCCTGAAACGATTTGATGATATCCTGCGGAGTTATCATGTTCACTCACGGTATGGAGTTAGTTTTTTGGGGTCTTCTGGATCCAGAGAGCACTCACCGAGAAAAAGATAACGGTGCTAACGCGCGGGTTAAAACAGCGGGTTCAAATAACATTGATATACTGACTTTTCCTCCACTGGTGTGTAACAAATGAGTCATAACCAATATTTTATGCAGGAACATAAAGCAGAAACGAATTCTTTCTTCTACTATGTGTCTCGTTGAAAACTATACTTTGGAATATATCTGTGATTATTTTTTTACAGCACTACAAAATGTTCTATATCACTGAAAAGAGATTATCACATGCCAAGGAATATACAGTGTTTCGGAAAGTACTGAATAAATTAATTTTTAGCCAAACTCTCCATTTCTGAGGAATCTCCTGAAACAGGTCGATTTTCAATCTCAATTTGCCCCATTTGCAAGGAAAAATTAAATATACAGGGTGACCACGTTTGACTAATGACGTCTGCGACAATTTTTTCAAATGGAACACCCTATATATTATAAAATTTTTGAAATCTTCATGGAAAGCTGATTTCACATAGGGTTTGTATACAGTGCGTCCGTTGAATTCAGTGCTCTCGTAAAGTAGTGGACAAATTCGTATTATGTGACAGGTAAAGCTACCTGCATTTAATTGTACATATTGCATAAAAAATAATTTAATAACATACCTTTTGACTATAAATTGGCTCTAAGAATTTTATTTTGCGAGTGAATAGGAACACGACCTATATTGGAGGAACTTACTGTGTTACAAACTCATTTTCTCACATGTGAAATATTTTTTTTCATCAACTTTTTGAAAAGGTTTGTTGTATTACTGATAGTTGTATCATTATCAAAGCCAGTGGCAAAAAAAATAATTTGTTTATTGACTGCCCCTACAGTTTTCCATTCCATAAATAGGTCCATACCTCCTCTTGGAATTCATTTTCTTCCCAGATTCTCTACTATGGCCTGACTTGTATATTATATCTTCCCCTCTATGATTGGTTCCATTGCTGCTGCTTTTATGAATACTCATGATTTCATCTTCGCAATTTCACTCCTCTTCGCGTTGCCTGTTTTTTCTCCAAATATATTATGTCTAGCATTTTATTGTGATATTATTTTTCCAATTCTTAGTGTTTTGATAACATTACCTAATGATGACGACTGTATATCCAATTTCTCGATTAATGCTGTTTTATTCCCCTTGCTTGATGCTAGTGAAACGATCCCAATAACTTCCTTGTTTTAGCTTTTCTTCATTGTTTTACTTTTGTTCATAATTTAATTAATTGGAATATTTTTCTTGTTTTTGAGTAAAATGACTTCATTTTCCAAATCATCTATTCTACCAACTTTTTGCTTCATTGCATCAACTTTTTTTTCCAGTTTTTTTCTGTCTTGATGACTGTGTTTTGTTGTTTTATAATTGTATGTTCCAGTCTTGTATCTGACTGATAACTATGCTATCCAACTCTTTTGTCAACGTGTTTGAGTAGTGTTTTTATTACTGACTCTAGCGTTGCTTCATACAGAGTAAAGGATGTTTTTTCATTATTTTTAATTTCTTCATAACATTCGTTCATTCTATTATGTTATTGTTTACCAATGTACATGAATATGTTGATGGTGTCCATAATCTCTGTGTGCTTGCTTTCCATTTCATATTTCATTTCCCCTCTTTTTCCATCCATGAACTCATCATTTATCAACGGTGGGATATTTTCTAAACAATCCTCACACCAAAATATCATAACTGGACTTTTTTTTTCAGTGCCACAGTGCGAATCTCAAAAGAATTCATGTTGGTACACTCCTTGCACAGCTTACTGGAGCAGCTATCACAACTAGCTAAAAGTTATAGTTGTCTCCAGTTTTCCACATTTTATGCACCGACTAATTTTTGGGTTTTGAGATTCCCAGATCACCCTGTATCACTGATTTATATTAGAAGGTGATCCACATTTAGGGTAAAAAACAAGACAATGTGAATGACCCATTGAATGAACGAAATTCCCTTCTTTACACCAAGACGAAATTCCCTTTTTTGCACCAAGACACAAGTCACAAAAACCAGTATAAGTATTCACTTTTTCTCGCATAAATTTTGATATTTTGATGGTTCCCAAATCATTTATTAACAATATCGCAAATGTTTCTTGTTATTTGATCAAATAACAAACACTACTATTGGATCAAAATGTGGCCTATTTTTCACTGAACACAATGATATTAGTTTCAATATGTTTTTGACTTTTGTTTCCGTACAATTCCCACTCATTTTGGAGATACTCTGGACATGTTCTCACACAAACGAAATATGGAAAAAAATTAATGTATCGATATCGATCGAACGATACAAATCCAATACAATTTTTCTCCATGCACGGATTTTATCGCAACATTCCATACAGTCTCAAAATATTGTATTCAGTAGTATGTAGTGTAACTGAATTTGAACGGTTTCTGGACAGACAACCTCCAAGTCTTGAAATGATGGAACATCGTCCGAATTATTCACACCCATTTGAAAAGGAAAGAGATTGATGATTGTTCTCGCTGGTGGAGACATGGGTTTCATTTCGAACTTTCTCCGTTCTTGAATCAGGATCGAAGAGCAGCGATTATCACGACGAAATGAACTCGAAAAATTACGAAATTTCATTGCGAGAAAAATTATAATATGTCTTATCATAATAAACATGTAAATAAAGCACCTACATCCAATTCCTTGAAGGCGGAAATGCAATGGATTTCTGTCAAGAATATATCTTTTTCACCAACTATGTACTACAAACCTCAACTTAACGAATTAATGAAGTACCACAAAACGCAACATATTACTTACAAATTTGATCAGTTGCTAGAAGAACACGGCCTTGCGGTTTTACGGCTGTGTCCATATCGCCCGGATTTAAATCCAATCGAAATAATCTGGGGAATTGTAAAAAGCAGTATAGCAGAAGACAACATGATATTTGAACTCGATGATATCAAATTTTCAAGAAAAAATTAGTTTGCGAAAGTGACTCAAGGAACTTGGAAAAAGTGCTGTGATCATGTAATTAAAACTGAAAATGGATATTTGGAAAAGGAGCGCATACTTGAAATTACGGTTGGACCGCTCATTGTAAAGGTAGGTGAAGATAGCAGCAATGATGATAGTTTTATTGATGACGAGTGATTAATCTAAAGGGGCCGATACTGGAGATCTTGGAGGCCACACGATAGGTCTCTACTTCGAATCCAACGGTTGTTATAATGGTCATCCAAGCCGTAATAGTGCGGCGTCTTGTTCGTAACGGGGCTGATCATCATTTAAGACTCTCCAGCTGGTCCACAATTGAAGGTTCTATCTTAGTTTCCGACATATTCAGATAGAGTTCTCCATTTAGAATGATATTAATAAATAAGGGTTCTAACTTTATCTCCATAAGTTCCAGCCCACACATTTTCGAATTGGGGATGCTGAGTTGGCCCTTTCCTAAAATGGTGCGGATTTTCATCACTCGTATAACGAAATTTTGGCTTATTGACCTCCGCATTCAGAAAAAAAGTACATTCATCACAAAAACAAATATTCTCTTATGGTACCAGGCGCAGCATCAACTGAGTTAATCATCAGTTCGCAAAATTCAATTCATTTATCAAAGTCACCAACGCCCAGTTCTTGCAAAATTTTCATTTGATACGAAAAAAAAATCATGATGCCTCAGAACTTTCCGCATCGATTTATGACAAATTACTGTTTTCCTGCAGCCTTTTGCAACGGAAATTGAGGATTTATTGCAAATTGTCGCGGTTCTTCCACAATAGCAGCTTCATCCATTGCTCGTGGTGTAGCCCCTCTTTTTTTTGTCCTTCACGCAGCCCATTTCCTCAAATTTGGTCACAACTTACGTATGTGTTCGGGGCAAAAAAAATATCTGAATGACGTTCGCTCACCTTACCGAATTAATGAAGGTCCACGAAACGCAAAATATTACCTATAAATTCGAACATACGGTTTTCCGGCTGCCTCCACATCACCCGGATTTGAGTCCTATTGAAAACATTGGAGAGTGGTAAACGGAAATATAGCAAAACAAAACATGACGTTTAACCTCGTTGATGCCAAAACTTTCACAGAAAATTATTTTCATGTAATTGAAACTGAAATTGATGTTCTGATAAGGAGCGCATACTTGACAATACGGTTGAACCGCGCATTTCAAACTGGATGAAGATAGCAGCAATTATGATAGTTTTAGTGATGACGTGTTAAATACTACAATTATTTTATACCTACTTAAGTTATAGTAATAATAACTTCAAATTTATCTTTTATTTGGTAGTATGTGGTATATAAGTTGGTTTCCTGAAATACTTTTTGGATTCAATATAGTAAATACAGGTTTATATTATATTTCTTGAGTTGAAAGTGTATTGCTTGTGCGAACGCCTCTGAATAGAGTAGCACTCAAGGGAGGAGTTACCGGTGAAAGAGATCGCCTTGTCTGACCGTTCTTATGCTATTCGGAAACGAAAAGACTCTTTCACCGATATATAGTCTTAATAACTGAGCTCCTGAACTAATGTAAGTAACTAATTTTGAGTCGATGCCAAACAAACAGGAAAATTAATTACGTAAAGCATGAAATGATGGCAGCGCGTCCTTTCGCGTAACTAGCTGGTACCAGGGACATGGTCCACGTTGAACTTTGTTTTTTTTGTGATGACTATTACAAATTCACTCATCCCTTTTGGGATGGAATTTCTGAAGGCACTGAAAATACCTCAAATATCAATTTCTATTACCCTAACTTCAGAACGGAACCGTTACACAAACTTTCACTCCCCCCTTTCACCCTCCTAGAGGTTGCATTCATAAAAACACTCAAACATGTATTTCTTTATCCCTTATGAAAATTTCAAATACCAATTTTCATAATCCTCACTTTAAAACTTACTATACAGACTTTCAACCCCCTTTTCACCCCTTTAGGGTTAAATTTTCGGAAACCCTGAAACACATTTATCTTCATCCGTGAAGAAGAGCCCAAATACTCATTTCCATTACTGTAATTTCAAAACCAACTGTACTTTCACTATCACCCCCCTTCTCACCCACTTTTTCACCCCTTTAGGGATGGAATATCCAAAAATTAAGCTGTAAAAATGTTAGCTCTTAGGACAGGCGGTTTGGTCAGGACGTTGATCGTATATTAGTCAGTCAGTCAGTTAGTCAGGACATGTAATTATATATGTACATATTACCCCAACCACGAGGTAGCTGCTAAGAACCGTTGGGGGTGATCCCTCGACTGTCTTCGTCTCCATCATCAAATTAACTCTGGGCCGCCATTATGTTGAAGTATCATCAGAACTACATATGTGTGCCAAGTTTCAACAGAATCGGTTCACATGTGTAAAATAAATTAATCATGCCCTATTTCTCTACCCTTAGGGATGTTATTTTATTTCAAATTCAAATGGGACCAATTTCGAAGTATATCCAATACAATAAAGAAAAAAATCATCCAAATCGAATAATCCATATTCATAGATCATATTCTTTCAGTGGTTAAAATCCTAGAAGCGGGACAAATTTCAAGAGCAAGATTTGATCCATATTAGTTAAATTGGAGGTGCGAAACCTAATAAAACTATTAAAAATCCTAGGATATAAGTTTGCATGAATTGAATATCATTCATTATCGGCACAACTTGAGAATTGCTGGTACGAGTATCGCATAAATCAGTTGAAATCTGCCCATAATTCGTAACATTACTATTTGTATCGAGACATACAGTATGTCATCCGAGCAGATTAACTAAAGTGATGTTCCTAGAAATGGGAGCAAACTTCTAACACGGAAATTTATGAGTGTGTTGAATAGAGTCTGTTATGACACATGATGGTGAAGCAATAACTGAATATATTTACTACAAGATGATCTGATTTCTTTGGATTAGCAGTGTCGTACTCATCAGTCGTGTTGTTCGTTTTCGTATATTCTACATATAAAGTGGCTTTGAATAATATAGCTGTGCAATCTTTCTTTATTTCGAAGTGACTCCAATTTATGAACTGACCTGACTTGAGTAAAAACCAAGTTGAACAGAGATTCATAAAAAACAAACAAAGATGTGAGGAGAGTGTTCATAAAACGAATGTCGAAATGGGGAATTATAATTCTTGTAATTTTTTCTGGGATTAATAAACTTCACAATCTGAAAAAACAGGGAATTTATACTGTTTAAGAAGGAACAATAAATCAGTTACTGCATAAACCAAATAATTTTTCCATGAATGAAAAAAAATCAATTAGTCAATAACTTCTTAATATCACCCATTAAAAAATATATTGAATCGAAAAAAAGTATCTAAACATTACTGACGTTCCCGAAGCTATTTCTATTACTAATCTCAAAACTTATGGAGATGTAATCCAATTAACTCACATTTCGCAAGAATTCTTGTAGGGTTTTCAACAAGTGTTTTTTTTTTTTGGTAATATGAAAAGAGTTCTGTGGAAAGAAATAGGTAACATTTTATTCTTTGTTTGATGTATGGAATGCTTGGATAATATAGCTGCAATAAAAAAACGACCTGTATTGCAGGAAGTCTTGCATGTTCACTGAGCCCCCCAAATCCCCTGGTTCGTGTCATTTGTCTGAGCACATTCTACTTTTCAAATGATGGTCATTGGAGACGTCTTGCAATTTTCAAAATTGATAGTCCATGTCGCCAGGAATCAGGTAGAATAATTTTTCGGCGTGAAGTAGACGTAGTCAAAATATAGAGCAAAAACACTTTTTTTTTTAAATTTTTAGGCACTTGTGTTGGAGTAAACGTGAAACCTCTTCCATCTTGTTCCTTGAGAGTCATGGAGTAGGGAAATCCATTTCCAAGACGAAAACCTGGTCATAGAATTTTTTTAGGTTAGATTAAAAAATCCTAAATTGTGCAGATTATAGATTTGGTCACCTGTTTTTCCAAATTCTGAAGAAAAACGTCTCGCATATTTTTTTTCTTATTCTTAGACTTTCATGGAAAATTTACGAATTTGCAGGGTAGAAAACACAACATGCTTTGCGAGAGATACATTTGACTCAATTTGATATCTGAGTCCCCAAAGGGGAGGGGACATGGAGCTTCAGTAACTTTTAAACTGGAAAAAGGACTTATTTGAACTATAGCAGCTTACCTGATGGCTTTATTTAAGTGAACTCCATGTCTTGGTATCTAGAAAACTCATCTACCAAGTTGACGCTACCTCCAGCCCTTCACAATTCCTCCGAGGGGAGGCGATTGGATGAAATTGAGAAAAGTGATAAATTCGTTTTCTACAACATATATACCGAGTGTCAACGAATCTATTAGACAAGTTATAACATCTAGAATATCACCCAGATAACACAGGATATCCTATGGATATCCATTTCATGTCCAATTCTGGTCGGGATATCCCTGGATTTGAAATGGACATCCATAAGATATCCGTCGACGGATTTGAAATGGATATCCTTCAGAAGATATCATATGGATGGCCATAAGATATCCGGAGAAAATATGGATATTTAAATTGCAAGATTGATTTTTATTGTGTCAATTTCTAGGTTTCTTTCATGCTCGTACATGTGGATTAATTTTTTTGGAAAAATCTCATGTTTCGTTTTTCTACTTGATTTGAAATGGATATCCATCGACGGATTTGAAATAGATATCCTTCAGAAGATATCCATGAGATATCCGAAGCAATCATAAATGAATTTAAACATTCTCGTAGATACACAAATTGTACCTTTGTCGCGGGGACCCTCTGCAACTACAGAACAGATATACATGTGTCTGCGACAGGTCATACTATACGCATAACGCATAATTACTGGCGACGTCTGTCATTTGTCATTTTATTTTGTTGAGGAAGGTCATAGTCATAGCACTGAATCCATTTTCCTTCGTTTTTAACCGACGAAACCAAAAAGGAGGAGGTTCTCTAGTCGACCCGTATTTTTTTTTTCCATAATTTTTTTTTATGTATGATCACACATAACTTTTTACTGATACGTCCGATTCCGATAATTCTTTTCTCAGTGGATAGGGTGTACTTCGAATTTGGTCCCATTTGAATTTAAAAGATGAGATCCAACCCTAAGGGTAGCAAAATGAAGGATATTGATCACTCACCCTCTGAATTCTGGTCCGTTAACCGATTCTATCAGGCATAACTTTGTACTGGGTTCTTCGATTTGGATTATTCTTTCTTAATAGACAGGGTATACCTTATATTTGGATGTCGAAAGGAATTAGCCATCCTTACGGGTAGAAAAATAGGGGATAATTGATTTTTCATTAGTGAACATTGACACACACATACGTAGTTGACAATGACAGATCGCTATTCTTGTTCCACATCCGTCAAAATCAGTATATTTTATGAGAGGATGGAATGATATACAAAGTAATGGAATAAATTAACCAGAACAACGAAAATAATTTATATTACAACAAATAGTAAAAGTAGATAATCATATTATTTAACTGGTAATAGTTGAAGTAAGGTGGGTAAGTAAGTATTTTGGAAGTAATCAAAAAACAAGTAGGTAGTAATTGGTAGATTTTAGCCACAAAAAATTAAAAATAAAAACTTTTTAACAAAAAATTAAACCGACGAAATACGGAACTGAAAAGTAAAAAATAAAAACTTTTTAACAAAAAATTAAACCGACGAAAAAATCAACTGAAAAGCAAGAAATAAAATAAACCTTCTTAGTCTAGATGCTCCTAAGCTAATGTAAGTAACTGATTTTGAGTCGGCGCCAAACAAACTAGCAATTGAATTAGGTGAAGCGTAAAATAAAATAAAATAAAAAGATACACGGCTGCGTTTTGATGACTTCTTTCATAGATAATGATCTTCGATAATTGTTTGTTTGGCGCCGACTCAAAATCAGTTACTTACATCAGTTTAGGAGCTCAATTATCATTCAGACTAAGAAGGTTTATTTTATTTTTTTGTTTTTCAGTTGATTTTTTCGTTGGTTTAATTTTTTGTTTAAAAGTTTTTATTGATACCCTGTTGGTCTGGACATAATGGTTTTCATCTGTAGCAATTGATTGTTTCCAAAGGGAATTATATATTGGCCGAATACAGGTAAATATGAATTGAAAAGGACATAACCAATAAACATCCATTATTTCCAATGCGTTTATGCGTTTGCTGTTTGAGTTTCGATAATTTCAGAAATGCTAGAAAGCACGTCGTTACATTTGCCACAATACACGAGTTTTTCAAATGTCACAGTGCCCAGATTAAAAATGGTGTGAATGCCTACAACAGTGGACATGTGATGAAGATGATTCATCAGTAGATTCGAACATTTTCCTATTGATTGCACTGGAAAAATTAATCTTTCGGAAGAATATTTGGGAACTGGATCGAAATTCAAAACTGCTGTTAGTTGCATGTTGATTTTGTTGAGCCCAGTACCGAGTATTTTGCTCATTTAACATACCATTGTTTATAAATCATGGTTCGTCGAAATAAATTTGGGTTAACTCTATTATTTTGAAGCAGCCAATTACAAAACACTACCCGTCTATCGCCATCGTCAGCATACAAATGTTGATGTAACTGATATTTGAATGTTTAATATCCGTGCTTTTCAGTATTTTTCTTGCTGATTCGTGACTTATGTGCATTTCTTGACTAATTTATCTTGAAGAAACCGTTTTATGAATCTCAACCATAGCAGGAACTTTAATCTCAGTCTCTTCATTAAGGATAAACCTCTATTCCGCCTCTCGATTTCATTCTTTCCTTAAACGATTCTCAACATACGGAAAATACTGATGGACTTGATGTTGCCGATTGGGATATCTCTGAGCATAAAACTCAGCAGCATTCCTTGAATTTCTATGACATTCTCCAAATATTAATAACATATCCACTTTTTCACTTTGAGTATACATTATTTTGAAGAAAAGTTGAACTGAAATTTAACGAAAATTAAGAAACTTTATTGTCTGCTCGTGAAGTTTATGTCACTGTCATTACCTAGGTGAGTGTTGTGTTTTCCAAAGAAGACTTGATAAAAATAACTGCAAAACATTATGCATCATGACTATCCATGGCACACTTGACAAAAGTAAATGAATTACCAGCCAGTATTTTACTTAGTAATATTTAATGTATGTTCTTATTTATAATCCAATCGCAAATAAATTAGTATCGTTAGATTCGTCAAAAAATCCTTTTTTCGGAAAGTGCTTGTCGCCATTTGAAAAATAATAGTTAGACACAAAACGTAATTCTTCCAACTCATTCCTATCTATCATACTAGTCAGCAAAACATTTTCTGACATCACCTGAGGTCCTCCGGTCAGTTTACGACCGATCATGGCCACCTAGATGCAATATCAAAAGTAACCCTAAAAAAGCGTAAGCGTAAAAACTTTTTAAAATGTCACATTCTGATCCCGAATTGTCTCAGAAATCCAAAAATGTTACAATATACATGGTGGTATATTTAAAAATTCAAAACCGGAGCCAACTGGAAGTGACCGGAAAGCTTAAAAAATTACACCCCATTTCAACAAGCTTAATTATAGGGAAAGGAAATTTAAAATCAATTTTCCAGTAGATTTTTTTTTTCGAAATAGAATTGTAGAGGGTAAAATCCTTTTTATTTCACAATTTCATTATATCGGCTTTCGTTCGGAGGAGAGACCAACTCATAGAATTCAGTTTAAAAAAACCGTCAGGTAAGCTGCTGTAGTTCAAATGAGTCCTTTTTCCAGCTTAAGAGTTACTGGAGCTCAATCCCCCTCCTCAAGGTGAGCTAGTGAATTATCCAGGTACTCAGACGTCAAATTTAAGCGAATGTCTCTCAGAAAGCAGTTGTACTCAAAAAACTCGTAAATTTTTCAAATTTTTGGAGGTTCGCTAAAATTTGTCCATTCTAAAAACGTCTTGCATTTAGTTTTTTCTGTTCCTTGAAAGTCTAAGAATAAGAAAAAAATATGCCAGACGTTTCCCTTGATAATTTGGGAAAATACAGTAAATCTACACACTCCCCAATTTTGAATTTTTCATTCTAACCAAAAAAAATTCTATGATTATGTTTAGTTTTGGGAATGGATTTTCCTACTTCATAACTCTCAAGGAACGAGATGGAAAATATTTCAATTTTACCTCAACACCAATATTTCAATTTTACCTCAACACCGGTGCCTGAAAAAAATGGCTTCTCTGCTCTATATTTTGACTACGCCAAGTTTACGCCGAAAAAAATATTCCACCTGATTTCTGGCGACTTGGACTATCAATTTTGCAAATTGCAAGACGACCTTCACGCCAGGTGATTCCGACCTTTATCTCCAATGGCCATAATTTGAAAAGTAGAACGTGTAGACAGATGACACGTACCATGGGGTTTGGGAGCTCAGGAAACATGTTTATCTACCATAATGCAAGACTTCCTGCAATACAGGTCGTTTTTTGTTATTGCAGATCTCCAACTAATAGATTTGATCTGATATCATTTATTCAGTATAGTAACATGCGATTCATAACAAAAGAATCCGCTGATATACAGTATTAACGAGATAGTAGAATGTAGGTGGATTCTTAAAGGACTTTCTTAGCATTGGATTCTTTAGCTAGAATCATTGTTCCATTCCTCTATGTGGTCGCCAATGAATGACAGAATATGTCGTGATAATATTATTCTGAGCCTGTAATTTGTAGTTTCCCGATATGATACCCATGTTCGTCCTACTAAACGTTCAATGGTTCCTTCCAAAACATCAGACCACCTGGACTCTGTTAGGTTAGGTTCTTTCCATGTAGAAGCGATAACTGCCCCTTCCTCTGGGACCTTTTCAGAATTATTGTGGCTCGATCCTAATTTGATTAGAGTTCACCTTCAAGCCCCGCGCTTCTGACGAAGTCTATGATGATGTTCGGTGATACCTTTTCCAGGTCTTTGGGCTCTAGCTGCCCGTGATCCATACGGTAGAATTTTGTTTGTTTCAGACCGTTGCATCTGCACAAGAAATGCTCTGCTGTTCCTTCTTTGTCTTGGCAAAAGTGACATTCTGCGCTGTCTACGGGTCCGATTTTTGTAGATGCTTTCGCAGTCTACAGGTTTTTTAGGTTTTTTCCTATTCAATTCTAACAGAGCTGATGTTCTTGTTTTCGATGGTTTGGTATAAATGCCTTCGAGTAGACTTGTTTCATACCTGTACTCGCGTTTTTTTCACTCGGTCCGGTCTGATAATATTTCTTTAGCTCTTTGCTATTCCGAAGAAGGGCTCTGGTTCATGAACTCCTTCATAGTGCCTCCTTTCGCCGGAAGATCGACTTTTTCATTTCCTTGAAAGCCAGTGTGTCCAGGGACCCATAGCAGAGTTATCATGTTGTCCCTGCCTACGCTTTGGAGAGCCTTCACGCAGTTCCATGCTAATCTGGATTCTCTCCGACTTGATGCCAGAGCTTTCAGTGCTGCTCGGCTATCCGATATGTTTTTGATTGATTGATTCTTACTGCTCCGTATTTCTCGCAGGACGAGTTCGATTGCATGGACTCTTGCCTGGAATATTGTGGCGTACTGTCCCAGTTTTAAGCCAAGGTTAAACTCTGGCTTTACTCCAAGTACTCCAAGATTGGCCTTTGTAAATCCTCGTTCATTCGTCTCCCATTCGTCTTTTCCTGGGAGGAGAATCTCATAAGGTATATCAAAGTTGTTAGGGGGATTACTGTATCTGATGGCATTGCAACAATCGGATGGGATTTTATCTTGTTCTTGATCTTGCGACAACTTCCTGCCCTATTACTCACTGAATTCGACATGTTTCTGTATACACTCATCCTTGCCTCCTTATCTAAGCAAATATGTAACGGAGGCCAGACTCTGTTACTAGTTATCATACATTTATTGGTTAATACCAGAAAACATCGTGATAGGATCGGGCGTTTTTAACTTCGCTAGGGTTTTTTTGCAAATGTATCAGATATCAGTCCCAGTATGATCTTAGCTCAACAACAGAATCTACATCGATATCGGACACCGTCTAGGGATAAACATTTTAGTAAATTTAGACAGGGTTGGATTAATATAATTTATGCTGGCAATACCAATTGTACATTTTCTGGCTATTTTAAAAATGAGTTCCCAACTGTACTGAGAAGAGTCTCTGCTCGCAGTTATTAGCAGTTAGTATATTAATCATTTAAGTCTTTCGCGTTAAGGGCACCGTTTAATCCGGCTTCAAAATCTTTTACGACACAGCTTTCAATTATTTTGTTGAATATGTATCCAAGACTCCTCCGTGCATACAGTAGAAATGAGAAGTTGTGATCAAAATACATTTCTGCTTTGAAACATCACGCTTTCGAAATATTCATTCATTCTCATTTATACTTACATCCAATTATAAATACATATTCCATTTGGAAATGATCTGGATAGAAACGATTTTCCTGGACAAGGGAAAAAACAATCTGAGCCCAAATATTTTCATTTATAGGTAATATGCATGATGGTTGTACGGAGATGAAAAAAAATGAAGTTGGGAATCCACATTCTCGTCACTTTACTGGTTTTTGTTCTGCGTCGAGTGATTTCTATGAGCAACTGGATCTGGCCCTTTCCTCGGTTTGAACCAGTTTTAAAAAGATCATTGAAATCACATAAGTTAATTACTTCATGGCCAATTTCATGGTTCTGCGGACAATAATTCGCGGAAATGTTCCTTTAGAAATCTAAAAATCGGGAGAAATTCTTCTCTCAAAATTATTTTATGAACATCCTGTTCATATTTTCAAACAAATCAATTCAGTTGAAATTATTAAGTTTTCATATTTTGTTCACGAAGCTCATCTGTTATTTTCAAGTAATTTGTATTTTTGTTTAATTTTTTTTTCATTGTTCTTTGCAGTTTTTTTCAAGTTTCAAGTGGTATTGGGAAAAAAGTATATATAAACTTGATAACAAGATCTGAAGAATCACCTACAAGAGCTATGCACTTATTAGAGATTTGGCGTATATCGGCTTGCAACCGTTACACCTATTCAATATTTTCGTGGGTAACTATTACTTCTGTGGCAGAGCCGAACTCTTCAGTTAATAATGATGGAATATGTATATTGCATATTGATTATCATAGCTGAGACGTTTCTACTTGTGCAGATCGGTGTTGCGGAAGAACTGTTTGTTTGAGATTTGTAACTAATTTGAGCGACGAGTTATGACTGTGTATTGAACAATGCCGTGAGAGTACCAAACTGGAACTGTCTCAACTCGAATTCACTTGAACGATGCCGAGAATCTGAACTGAACACCGAAACTGATTGATTGAACTCAATTAATCGTGTTGAGTGATGGACTGGATTGATGGTAATAACGTCGAGAGACTTACTTTTAAGTCCCAGCCAATTGCCTGTATTTCCCGATGAGCTGTTAGCTAATTGGCAAGGCATAATGCCAGGAATTACCTATTGGGTTGATATCTGTTTTTTTTAATGAATACCTTATGATATAGCAGTAATTTGGTTTCACCTATTGAAATAGTAGGTATTGGGCAAAAATTTCAGAGAAATTTTATGATATTTTCTGGAATTTCTATTCCGATCAGGAATTTTTTTCACAAATTTGTTAATTCGTAGAAAAGTCTCAGCTGAAATATATATATATATATATATATATATATATATATATATATATATATATATATATATATAAATAAATATTTGAAATTCTAATGTATGACACGATATATGAAATATATATATATATATATATATATCTTCATCACTGGCCTATATATATATATATATATATATATATATATATATATATATATAGGCCAGTGATGAAGATTCAGGAGAAACGGGCTTGCAACCGACCAGGCAACCTTACTCTTCTTCCTGATCATGTGGTTCGGGGAATGTGGTTGGGTCCAGGATGCGACGCGGCGGGGCCTCTTGGGTGGGTACATTCATCGACGGGGCGGCCAAGTTGTGTAAGATGCTACTAGAATCTGTAATCCGATCAGAAATTTTTTTCACCAATCAGTTAATTTAGGGGAACACCCGTACTTTGTAGGAAATATTTACATATAAAATTTATATATGAAATAAAATATTTGAAATTCATGAAATATATATGAGTGGCATAATTCCTCATAGAGAAATTTATGCATTGAAGTCAACGGTGTCCATTTTGAACATTTGCTCTGAATTTAATCATAAATTATTGATATAAAATATTATACATTCATAACTAAAAATGGTTGAGAATGAAAAACTAAAGATGTGATTGGGTGCCCTCTTGCTCATAGAAGAGGACGAATGCTACTTCACTTATAAGGGATTTTGGGTGATAATCTTGAGTCATTGTACTTGTACCATGTGCCTGCATAAAGGTACCTACAGAAGCCGTGTAGTGTCCGTTATAGGTTGTTCCACTATGGATGGACACAGCATATAATTTGTAACTCCTGAGTAATTACTCATAACTAAACCTTCGAGAGGAATGTCAATGGTGGCCAGTGCGATATTTTTGACAATCTAGCTGAACAAAATTATTTTAGCTGGACATAATTATTGTATTCGAGATTTGTGTGACATTAGGTGGTCAAATGAATATGAGTAAATTTAAATAAAGTTATCAAGGTTTTAGACAAATATTTCAAGATATTTGCAACAAAAAATACACTTTAGGACCAAAAAATACACGTTGAAAGGGAAAATCAATCAAAAAACTTTTGTATTGTTTGCTTGATTTTACCAAAAAAAAAATCAGAAAAATTAGATAAATATTTCAACATATATCTAATTCACAACAAAAATATACATTGAGAACAAAAAACACATATCAAAAGAGAACCCAAACGAAAAAGTAACATCAAGGAAACTCCGAGAAACTGAGATCAGTTAGATTCTTCGGAATCCTCATCAGAGTTTTCAATATCTGAATCAGATTCCTCAGAATATCCATGTGATTCGTCACGTTCAAAAACTGAAACCTTCAGAAGCTCGTACACTTTACGTTAAATTTTGCCATGTTTTGTTTTCCAAAAAAATTTACAATATGTTTAGTAAATCTCTATTTGTATCAACTATAGACGTTTTTCTTGTGAACAATTCGCTGAATTTTCTGTTATGTTTGTTTTTTGCTTCTTGGGCTTCTTCCGACAGTCGACCTATTGGTAAAACACATGAAGAAATAACATCTTTCCCATGAAATAATATTTTATACACTCTTACTGGCATTGAGTACCATGAATACTCCTTGATGTTCAATTCTCTTGTTGCCTTCATTATTGTCATTCATGGTCTCTAATATGACATGGGGATGCCTAATAAGCACAACATTGATGCCGGTTATTTCTGCTGTATTTTCAGCATTTCGGAAAAACTCACGGGCTGTGTTCCCATCATTAGTATCACCGGTTTGTTGTGTTGGCTACTAAGATACCCAATTCACGCTTTAAATTTTCTTGTAGTTCTTTCTTTTTTTCAGACACTTTCTTTTCATTTCAGGGTCCCCTAGCCTGCTATGCTTTCATATCCAGACGATACGAAATATGCAAGATGCATTCAAACAATCTGATCCAAGAATGCAGAGGTGACAGACTCAGTGGAAGAATCTCACTTTGTACAGTCGTTTGTAAAATGAGCCCTACATTGTTCATTTCACTGGGTTTGGCACCACATAAATACCATGTTTGTGTTGATGCACATGAAGCTGCTGCATTGCAAATTCTCCCGTCAATCATGCATAATATCAATTATGGCTTTACCAATACTATTTCATGTACAATAATTTCAGTAGGCACCAGGGATGTTACTTGCTCTTTAATCTTATCAACTTCGGTCACAATTAGATCTGCAGTGTCCTTGGAAAACACAAACTCTATGGGGCGACAATATCTGGTAGAAGATGATGAATGATTTTGCCATAAAATTTGTCCACTGCTTTGGCCATTTACAGAATACTTTATGGGCACCATTGAAATGCTGAATAAACTTTCATCGGAAGAGTTTTTTCTTAGAGTCTCTCCTCGTTTTTAGGACCTCTTCTTGCACTTTGCATAGTCTTTCAATCGTGTGATGCATTAAGGATTGAAGTTTGACTTCAGAGTATGTTTCTGTGACAGTCATTTCATTAGGGTAACATAACTGTTTTGCCGCTTTAACTTCGTGATATGTTGGATACATTTCTTTGTTTATTTCTATTGTTTTCTTCCGGATGATATCGTATTGGTGTGTTGATAGATTGGCATCAGTAATTGAAGAAAATGCTTGGCCATTCGAAAGCCCACTTTGTCTTGATATTTCTGAACTCTTCCGCCTTCTTTTCATTCCAGTTTCTCTTCTGAGTGAAAAACGGTAAAGTTTTCCAACAATAGCGGCTGAATCCCTTTTTCCTGACTGGCGAAGCTTTATTTCGGTAGCCAGCGATAACTCTTTCGAAAACAGAAGATGTTGTACTCGTGTGTCTTTTTGTTTTGTCACTGGAACTTTTGAAGTCTTTGTGAGGTCTTCTCGTCCTGGCTTCTTATTTCAGGTAGTGGGACATCATCGATAGCTTCACTGACAATACTGATATGTTTTCTTCTAACCACGAACTATTCGCTGTTAGGAAGCGTTCTCGGTGTCTTCCTGATTTCGACCATCGTTGGTCGATTTTATGACTTACTCTACTGATTGTTGCTTTGTAACTCTTCAATATATCTTTCGAAACGGGTGGATCACCAAGTTCTTGCAAAATATGATGTAACAAAGCATCATTTCTTGATTCTTTGGCGTTAGCAAGCCTATTATTTTATTGGTCAGATTTTCATCACACAAGGTTGGTTTCGGGCTTTTTCCACATCATACTAATTTTTATAAAAACATTCCTTCATTTTTCTTGGACGAAAAGCCGACAATTCCCTATATTAACAATATATCTTTATCCAAACTTGTATTTTGATAGGAATATTTGTAAATGTCCGCTGATGTTTTTCAATGAATTTAATTTGCTCCGTATGCTTCTCTCATTTGAAGTTTGTGTTGATTAGACTTCATTCGACTACAGTTCATATTACTGTGACAGAAATAACTCGTCAGCCGTTTTATTTCTAGAATATTATATTACAGAAACACCTAATCTGTGACAAACGTACAAGTTAAAATGTCAGGTCTACGTTTTCCGATTAGACATGCTATAGGGGTATCTTATTTTATAAGACTGGAATCTGAATTATCTATGTTGTCTGATCTCAGAGATATCAGAAAAAATATCAAATATCCAGAAAAAAAACTGTATTCGATTTATAAACTCTTATCTTGTAGGGAAATATAGATGACGCAATTTTCATTCAATTTGAGGATAAAAGTTCAATTTCTGACTGACCCTGTAGAGATACTACTTTTGCCTACTGATAAAAAATGTTTGTGACTGGTTGCCAAAGTCCTTGAATTTTTTTATTGCTGCATCATAATTGAGGGATTTCACTCATCTGGTCTATCAATTGTACTTATACAAATGTAGGAATCTCCATAATAATAATGCATACATTACTCCGGTTGAATCAGCTGATTGAAAACGAATTGTTTTTTTTTTTTGTTCTAATTTCCATGAATCGTTTTTATAATCATTTTCACACAGCAGTATGTAGAAAGCCGCCGCTCAAAAACAAAATATTCCAGAAACTGCCCGTGAAACTACAACATAAAAATTAATTTTGAATAAATATTCATTTCCATGCGATAAAAATTGCACTGCAGAGTTGACTTCGGAATTAATTACTCTTCTTAAAGACGTGTACCTCCACAAGTTATGACCAGTACCCTAGCATATCATTAAAATTTATTGCTGGGAACAAGATGATTTATATCGGTATTACTCTCATGATTTTCTCTCGGTGGTGTTCGGTATTGTTTGATCTTATTTGTTATCTGACATGTTCACACCCTTATTTGTTTATATTGAATGGATTAGCCACTTGAGAACAACTTTTATTGTTGGATATTGACAATGGTACAAGAGGGTAACACACAAAAGTAGGTATGCAAGTGGTTAGGTAAAGATCCTCAGTTAATAAATGACATTTTTTGTTGCTTAGAAGGGACACATTTGCCTAAAACTGACATTCCGGGGCACTGGTCAGGTTAGTACTGTTAAGAGATTCGGTGTACTTTGAGAATTGGAAATGTTATGCGCTGACTTTTCCATCAATCAAAAGTTGGAGAAGAATTCAAATCTCTCTTTCAACAATTCTATGTAATCTGGCTAAAAAACAAACAGAAATTCAATTTTTGTATAAACCCTAAACTTTTCAATTAAAAGTAGGTGAAGGATCTAAATATCCCTAAATTCTTCCCAATATTTTCATGTAATCTGACTCCAATAAAAGGTATAACCAGCACACAAGGATATAGACAGTACTAACTTGGGTTTCATTCCTAATATCACTTAGAAAAATAATATCTATTATTTAACTTTGACATCCAGAAATGTACAATGTTCTGTTGGTCTGCGGAAGGAAAACTCAAATAGTATTGTAATTTGTTCTGTTTGGGCGCCAGAAAGGTTTGATATTAACATTTTAAATATGCATCATCTCAGGGTGGATTCGAACAATTAGAGAGTCAGACTACCAAAACTAAACAATATATTGTACATCCAAGATGTATCTAAATAAGCAAACAGATATGGAAAGTCCATATCAAAAGGAAAGCTGAACGTTGTTAATATGTAGAAAAGTCTGTGCGTTTTAACGCTGTCAATAGAACGTAGGTCCCTTTGAGGTGGATTTAAATTGGTTAGCTACTACCTTTTCGTTAGTAATGTAAGAGGACACCATGTAGCATAATCCAACGTCGCCAGCACTCTCAAACTATGATTGTTTGTGAGGAAACAGCTAACAACAGCAAATAACTAACAGTGGTCATGTATTTTTACGATCCACTTCCATGAAGACAAAACAACACACCTCTGTCCAAGTACCATTTCTCCTAGCCCTCGGCGTTGCTACCTCCAACCTTCTAAGCGTCATTATCAGCTAACCGACAATGCACGAGACACCACCCGAACGTTCTCGAACACAACAATTCAACACAGCGGCGGTTCACCACATTGGCGTGCTACAGTATCTGATTGACATGTGTGAATAAACTTCAAATGAAAGAAGCATACAGGGTAAACAAAAATAAATAATTCTTATGAATGTACATCTTAGAGAAAAAAAAAGAAAGTTGTAGGACTTCTGAAGCTCTATCAGTTTGCCAATATTGCTATGAGAATGAAAGATTGAGATTTTTTTTTGTCATAATTCAACAGCCGCCATTTTGGAACTACTGGATCGATTTTCGCACCTGTCCGAAGCATTGATGGAAACATTTTTGTGCCCAGTTTTGTTTCATTCGGTTGAAAAATGTGGCCTCCACTTCGTTGACAAATTTCGTTATATCGTGTATATATATATATATAAATATATATATATTTATATATATATATATATATACATACATATATATATATATACATAATATATATATATATATATATATATATATATATATATATATATATATATACGGTATGTCCTAAAATGCATCCCCTCTGAGATACAGGGTATCGAAAGTACGAAAAAAATTAAGATTTAATTTGTTTTCTCCAAAATTCCCAAAGGAAAAAATGTGAAACTTGGTACACTAATCAAAGTTTTTCAATGCTAATTTGAAGTTATTTTTCATTTTCGTGAACCAGTGACAGTTTATGGATGGGCATATGTTCCTTCATATTTTTTACGGGAAACGACAAATGAGGTTTTGACATAGTTGGGTCTTTTTTATTCAACCTAAAGTCACAAAATTCCAGTGCCTAAAGTTGAGGTTTTGAAATTTTTGGGAAAATGAAAAGTGTCCCTTTGTAGAGAAAATTTCCCCGGCAAAATCATAAGCCCATTTCTTTAAAAAATCGGGATATGTTAACCTCCTAAACATTTTTTTTAAAATTGAAGGGAAAATATGGTAAAATGAATGACAAACTATTTTTTTTTCATCATATTTTTGATCGAATTTTGTTTGGGGTTCACGATAAGTTATATTTATTAAGGTAATCATGAAAAAAAACCCAACCTTAAAAAGAATAATCCCTTATGAGGTTAGGCCAAATAATTTGCGAAAAAAGGGAAAATGTTTTCTTAAAGTCCTAATTTTTCTGTATATTTTGAATGTGAGGTTGGGTTTTTGTCAGTTGATCTGTCAAAACAATCATATGCAAAAAAATATCATAATTAATCGTTGATCAAAAATGATGAATGAAA
>JAFIRS010007605.1:0-20000 GCA_018342105.1 Gonioctena quinquepunctata | reverse complement strand
AAACAATAAAGGACCAACTTCTTTTCAACCAAGAAGATTACCAACTAATCCACGAATCCAATATTCAAATTTTAATAGAAATCAGAATCCCAATTTTTCTCATTTAAATCAAAATCCCAATTCTTCTCATTTAAATCAAAATCCCCAATTTTATCAAAGCCCTAATTTCTATCAAAATCCGAATCCAAATTTCAATAGGAATCCAAATCCAAACTTTCAGAGATTCCAAAACTCACAAGCAGTATACCAGAACACTCGAACACAACAATTTCCAAATCAACAACCAATACAATTTCAACGAAATCAATTCAAACAAAATCCATCACAAATGAGACCCATTCAACAAAACCAAATAAGACCTTCTGTTATCCAGAAAAACCCGAATTTTCCGAACATTTTAATGAACATTATGAACCAGAATCATATGTTGATCATGACAACTTTTACTATCAAGAAGACTCTTACTTTCCATCTGACATTGAAAATGATTATTCGCAATATTATGATGAATCGTACGTAAACAGTTATGATTATTCAGACGAATTGCAATCGCAGGATTTTTACCAGCGCATAGACCGAGACAAACCACCTATTGTGGAAGAAATTCCAGACGATCAGATTATGAACAACCTTACGACGCAAACGAATTTATTAAAATACGAGACAGATTATTCAGACGAATTGCAATCGCAGGATTTTTACCAGCGCATACAAATCAACAATTACCAGAAATTTATTTAAATACAGTAAACTCCAATAATTTGTATTACATTAATGATTCTACAGGGAAATTCAAAATTTTAGTTGATACAGGAGCGGGAATTTCAATTTTCAAACCACATGCCGCAGAAAAATATATTTATCATCGATCACCTGAAAATTTGTCAATACAAGGTATTAGTAATGAAAAAATTGTAATTAAAGAATCTGTTATGATTCCTTTCAACGACACAGATTTACATAAGATTTATATTCACGATCTTGACATGGAATTCGACGGACTTTTAGGTTCAGATTTTTTAGAACACTATGATGGTATAGTTGACATTAAAAATCGAAAACTAATTACAAATTTCAAAGAAGTCCCTCTTTTCAAAATCGAAAAACAAATTCCACCAGAAAATTTGAAAATACCTCCAACTTTCAGACCAAAAATAGAAAATATTATTTTGATAGGTGAAATAATAGAACACCCATTTGAAATGAAAAGCGATTTGAAAAATGTTGAGGCTATACTGTTAGCCCAGGAAGAAGAAATAATTGAAACCCCAATCAAAATTGACCCAAAAAAAAACCAAAAACACCCAACATTTTTGAAAATATTTTTGTTGATTCAAAAACAGAAAGAAGTTCTGAATTAAAATTGAATTCAAAGATTACTGAACAAAAAATTAAAATTCCAAATTCTCTCACACCTAAAGAATGTAAATTTATGAAAATAAAATTACTCGAAATAAAATCCAGCAAAAAGCATATCTCAAAAAATACAGACATTCCAAAAATAAAACCTGACGAGAACAATTTTACAAAAAATATTGACGTTTCAAAATTCGTAGGAAATATTACGAAAATCATTGGACAAAATATTACTCCGAAAATCATTGGTGATACAGATGAATCATTAGAAACAATTGAAAATTTTGAAAAAACTCAAACTAATAATAGAAACAACTTCCAGAATCAAGAAGTTAGAAATTGTCTTTCACATCCAGATTTCAGAAGCGAATTCGTAAAACAGAATTTCGATAAACGCGAAATAGTATTTGGACATGCTGTGCGTCCTCCTGAAATCAAACCTTATCCTCACAAATCAGGTAGACCGCCTGAAAGAAAATTTTCAGGTCATACTTCGGGTAGACCACCTGAAAAATATATTGAATAAATTATGTATATCAAAAAAATAAAATAAATAAAAAAGGATAGTAAAGTCCACTTGTTAAATTCTTTTTGAGATATCCAAAACGAGAGATGTCTAGTATATATGGACGATATCATTGTATACTCAGCAACCATTCACGAACAATTATACTAACGGAAATTTTTAAAAGATTACAAAAAGGTAACCTAAAAATTCAACCCGATAAATGCGAGTTTCTAAGAAAATATTCGTTTATTTAGGACATATAATTACTAAGGACGGAGTTAAACCGAGTCCCGAAAAGGTAGAATGTGTTCAAAATTTTCCACAACCAAAGAATCCTAAAGATATAAAATCTTTTCTTGGACTAACTGGTTATTATAGAAGATTCATTCCTAACTTTGAAAAAATTTCCAAACCTTTAACACACCTATTACAAAAAGATGTCCCTTTCAATTTCACTTCAGAATGCTCTTTGGCATTTGAAACTTTGAAAAATTTCCTAGTTCAAAGTCCAATTTTTTTATCAAATTTCAATGAACCCTTTATTTTAACATGTGATGCAAGTAATTTTGCAATCGGCTCTATACTCTCCAAGGTCCCATTGGAAAAGATCTTCCCATTGCCTATGCTTCAAGAACCTCATGTTCCGCAGAAACGAAATATTCCACAATTGAACGAGAATTATTAGCAATAGTATGGGCAGTGAAACATTTCAGACCCTATTTATTCGGTAGAAAATTTATTCTAGTAACAGATCATAGACCTTTAACTTGGCTATTTTCAATAAAAGATCCAGGTAGCAGACTTGCTCGCTGGAGATTGAAATTAGAAGAATACTCTTACGAAATTATTTATAAACCAGGAAAAATCAACAAGAACGCAGACGCCTTATCACGAATTAAAATTAATTATTTCAAAGAATGTGCTAAATTCCATTCAAATATTTTAATGGCAAATGAAGATGAGGAAGAAATATCTGACACTGAAACCGAAGTAGCTCAAGAAACTGTCTTAGAGGAATTAACTATTTTTTCGAGACTTTTCAAAGAAAAATCATTGATTGATTATTCAAAATTTGCGTTTACGAACGAACAACTTTTAGACAAGAATCATAAGAACATAATTGTTTTTGCACAAAGAAATAAAACAACAGATATACATGAAAAAATTTTCGAAGACATTTTTGAAGAAGAATTAAATTTTCAGTATAACAAAATTAATGTTTTAACTAGTAAATCCATAAAAAATAGGAAATATTTCATGATTCCTATACCGTATGATCCCGAAAATGCAATCGAATATATTGTAACGAACCTAGGCCGGACCTGTCGCCTCACATGTTGCCATCGACAGCGATGAGATCATCCCCGGAGATGTTCGAGAACCATCCAGTGCGCTCTGCCGCGGAAGACAACGGTCAATATTGGAAACAATTGGAACACGCCGGTCGCCAACGGAAAGAATTCGAAACATCGAGAATGCTGTATCGGAGATAAATAGGCAACCCTCAAGTCTCAGAGACACAGTCTGAACGAGCCCATACCATCGAGCTATACAGTGGCGTAGTAATATAAATTAAGTTGTAGATTCAGTGTGAAATAAATTATTTAAACCAAGTTAAGTTTATTTACGTTACAATTGGTGTCGGAAGTGAGATTTTGAAAATAAACAAGTGATCGTGGAGTGGATAGTCAGAAAAATAAATTGATAGACCTTTCTGTACGCCCAAAATAGACAGTGGCCCGGTTTTCGCGAAGTGGACAATTGTGCGTGGGAATATAAACTGATACGCTGTTCGCGTGAAGCAGAAAATAGACAGTGGCCCGGTTTTCGCGAAGTGGACAATTGTGCGTGGGAATATAAACTGATACACTTTCCAGAAAAATAAATTGATAGACCTTTCTGTACGCCCCAAATAGACTGGTGGCCCGTGGAAAGAATTCGCGAAGTGAATTTTTAACAAACTGATAACTTTTCGTGTAAAACAGACTGATACCTCGTCAAAGACAAAAATGTGTTCAAGAAAAGTGCGCCTTGCGGATTTGAAGGTAGCGGAATTGAAACAGGAATTGGAGGAAAGGGAACTGGAAACAACAGGTAAAAGCAAATTACTCCAGGAAAGACTTGCAGAAGGACTTATACAAGAAGGTGAGGGACCCCGAAACATTTTTATTCGAAGTTCCCGGAGGTGATTTAAGTTTGGTAATGAATAAACTCGAAGAAACTAGTAAATCCGTGAAAGAAGATCTGCAACAAAATTCTAGAAATCTGGAAGAGAAGCTTTCTAGAAATCTGGAAGAGAAGTTTCAAGAATATTCTAGAAATCTGGAAGAAAGCTTCTAGAAAATTCAGAAGCCTGGAAGAAAATGCTAGAAATCTGGAAGAGAAGCTTCTAGAAAATTCAAGAAGCCTGGAAGAAAATGCTAGAAATCTGGAAGAGAAGCTGAAGAAAATTCTAGAAATCTGGAAGAGAAGCTTCAAGAAAATTCTAGAAATCTGGAAGAGAAGCTTCTAGAAAATTCAAGAAGCCTGGAAGAAAATTCTAGAAATCTGGAAGAGAAGCTTCTAGAAATTCAAGAAGCCTGGAAGAGAGTTCCTGGAAAACACAGAAGGCCTAAAAGAATTGTGTAGTGTGGCTAATTTCCTAGAAGAAGAATGGGAACCGTTGAGACAGAGATAGATAAAATTAGGGAGCAAATGAACACGGAGGTAGATAAAATCAAAGATGGGGTCGAGGCAGAGATGGACAAAATAAAGGAAACGATCAGTAAGCTGGAAAAACAAATTAATAATGCGTCCTCCACAGAGATGGTTAACGAAAATGCAATGCTGGACTTGAGTTTGAACGTGGATAAAGTTCAAGAGGGTATAAAAGATGTCAAGGTCATTTCAGAAATAGGGAAGCTTTCCATGAAGCCGCCTCAGTTCGATGGAAAAACTCCATGGGCAAATTACCGCCGGCAGTTTGAAGCAGCGGCAAAGCAAACGGATGGAATGCAGGGGAAAGAGCTGTAGCACTGACACTTGCATTACGTGGAGAAAGCGACAAATATTCTACAAACTCTCACCGCCCAGAACAGGAGGACTATGATCAGCTGATTAAACATCTAGAATTACGATATGGCCACGCCCATTTTGGAACACGTATACCACTCCCAGCTGAAAATCGCTGCAAAAATCGGGCGAATCCTTACAAGAATTCGAAACTGACATTGCACGCTTGGTTCGTCTCGCATATCCAGCCACACCAGAAAATGTAATGGAGCGACTAGCGGTTCAAGCATTCCTGGATGGACTCCGTGACCAGAAACCAGACAAGCGTTGACACTAGCCGTCCAACACATTCGTAGACGCACTGGCACGCGCTTTGGAATTCGAGGCAGCGAAACAATCTTGCAAAAGCCAGAGTAAAGTCCGAATGATTGAGGAAGACTCACAGGAGCCTGCTAATTTGGAAGCTGCCATAAGGAAAGTGATTAAGGAAGTGTTCCTGAGAAAAGACAGATAAGATGCTGGAATTGTGGCAAAATTGGACATGTGCGTAGCAAATGTCCAACATTCAAACACGACTCCGATGCAGGAAAACTAAAGAAGGTCGACGAGAAGGGGCAATCGTCCGGCCTGTGTCCAGCAAGCCTTGGTTAACAACGTATATGTCGCTATCCTGCAACGTCAGAACAGAGGTGTTTTCGTAGACGGTCTCATCACTAACGAGCCTTGCACCATGCTGCTAGATACAGGTGCGACTAGGACAATTCTCGGACCTTCCTTTGCCAGAACACCGGAACGGAATTGAACCGACAACTTGGAAGCTACGCACAGCAACAGGGAGCCAGCTACTGTATATGGCGAGCTACCGATTGAAATAATTTTGGGCAGCACTAAAGTGAAACATCAGGCACTTGTAGCGGACATCGAAGACGATGCAATCATCGGAATGGACATCATGAATTCCAGAGGGTTTGAATTGGATTTCAAAGACGGCGTCCTACGTGTCAACGGAGAAGAGCTGGTACTTCATGGGAGAAGTGAAGAGTTGATCCGTGTGCTGTTGGCTGAAGATATAAGCGTACCTGAGAGGGCTGAAACCATCCTGGAGGCTCGCCTGGACGGGAGTGCGAGCAGTGGAGACGTGATGATGTTCGAGCCCAAACTTCATGATGAAAATTGGACGAGGATTGCCTAGGGAAAACCCTGTTACGTGCTGAAAAATTTGTACCGGTAAGGGTCATGAATTCAATTACTTTCCAGTGACCATAAAGAAAGGAACAATTTTAGGGCACTGCTCGTCAGTTTCATCTGTGATCCGGGGCGTACGAGGTACGATTAGCCAACCAACAACTTGCCCACAGAACTAGAAAAATTAGTTGCCATCTCTTCCAAAGACATAAAACCAGCTCAACAGCCCAAACTAAAGAGATTTAGTCAAAAGTACCAAGACATCTTCGATACCGGACAAGGAAAAGGGGTCGAACTAATGTGGTCCAGCACAAGATTGATACTGGGGTGCCCGACCGATCCGGCAATCAGCAAGAAGACTTCCTCTTGCCAAGAAGGAAAGAGGCTGACAAAATAGTCAGCGATATGGGAAAAAAGGAGTTATCGAGGCCATCCTGACAGTCCCTGGTCCTCTCCAGTCGTAGTGGTGAAGAAAAAGGATGGATCGACACGCTTTTGTGTAGACTATCGCCAACTTAATAATGTCACGAAGAAGGACAGTTACCCTCTCCCGAGAATAGATGACACCCTAGACACGTTGGCTGGTTCCACGATTTTCTCGACCCTTGATCTGAAGAGTGGATACTGGCAAGTAGAACTCGCTCAGGAAGATCGAGAAAAGACTGCTTTACCATCGGCTCAGGATTGTGGCAGTTCACCGTTATGCCATTCGGCTCTGTAATGCTCCCGCCACATTCGAAAGATTGATGGAGACAGTGCTGAAAGGACTCTCATGGAACACGTGTCTAGTGTATCTCGACGACATAATTGTGGTCGGCAGATCGTTTGAGGACCACGTGAAAAACTTGGAGGAAGTATTCCTGCGACTGAGGAACTCCGGATTGAAGCTGAGCCTAAGAATGCCATCTGTTCCAAAGAAGTACGATACCTCGGCCACGTTGTCTCTGGAAAAGGAGTAGCAGTGGATGACCAGAAGATCAAAGCTGTTAAGGATTGGCCCATCCCAAAAGACATTCACCAACTTCGAAGTTTCCTTGGTTTATGCACATACTATCGCCGATATGTGCTGGGATTCGCCAACATCGCTAAACCACTGACCAGGCTCACGGAAGGCCAAACAAAGTTCCAGTGGTCGAAGAATGTCAAGATTCATTCAGGAAGCTGAAAGGAGCTTTGATCAACGCACCTATGACTGAGCTATCCCCTACCCAAAGGAAATGTCATTTTGGATACGGACGCCAGCAACGTGGGACTTGGAGCTGTCCTATCTCAGATCCAGGAGGGACAGGAGAAGGTCATTGGTTATTTCAGCAAGACGCTTAGCAAACCAGAGCGCAATTACTGTGTCACCAGGCGAGAGCTGTTAGCTGTTGTAAAGGGAGTGGAACACTTCTACAAGTACGTGTATGGAAGAAGATTCCTGTTGAGAACTGACCATGCAGCTCTCAAATGGCTCTTACAGTTCAAAAATCCTGAGGTCAAGTAGCACGTTGGATCGAGAGACTCCAAGGATTCGATTTCGAGATCGAACATCGAGCCGGAACTAGCCATAAGAATGCAGATGCCTTGTCGCGAAGACCATGTCCAGATGATTGCTCACATTGCCGACGAGCAGAAGAGAAGAAGCAACACTTTGTAGAACCGCGGCAATGGATGACAACTGGAATGACAGCAAGATCCAGAAAGACCAAGAGAGGACCCGACCTTGGCTTAGTCGTCAGCTGGAAGACGGGCAATCGAAGACTATGATTGCAGGAAGTTGCAGGTTACTCGCCTGTTGTTAAGTTGTATTTGGGCACAGTGGAACTCTCTTATTCTGGATGATGGGATCCTGACACGTGTGTTGTAGGTCGGCATATTGGTGGGCAGACAGACGCCCAAATAATTGTTCCCAGGAACAAGAAGAGAGGAAGTGCTGCGGGAAATCCATGATGGAGTCGCCGGAGGACATCTGGGAGTGACGAAGACCCTGCAGAAAGTGAGGCAACGGTTTTACTGGGCCAATTGTCAAGCTGACGTCCAGGACTGGTGCAGGAAGTGCGCTGTATGCGCTGCTAGCAATGGACCTCGAATACGACCCAAGGCCCCGATGCGTCAGTACAACGTAGGCAGCCCGTTCGAGAGAATCGCCATTGACATCGCCGGCCCGTTTCCCGTATCCGAGCACGGGAATAAATACATCCTTGTGGCAATGGACTACTTCAGTAAGTGGGCGGAAGCCTATGCCCTGCCAACCAGGAAGCCATCACCGTCGCCGACGTCTTGGTGAAAGAGTGGATATGTCGATTCGGTATTCCAATGGAGCTGCACTCGGATCAAGGCAGAAATTTCGAATCAACCTTTTCCAGAAATATGTCTACTGCTGAACATCCGCAAGACAAGAACCACGGCCCTACATCCGCAGTCCGATGGAATGGTGGAACGGATGAACAGGACGATCAACCGCCACTTGTCCAAGGTTGTCTCTGACCATCAAAGAGACTGGGACCAGTATCTTCATTTGTTCCTGATGGCCTATCGATCCGCAGTACACGAGTCAACAGGTCAAACTCCTGCTAGTATTATAATGGGCCGAGAACTGCGACTGCCTTGTGACCTGAAGTTTGGGATACCGCCAGGACAAGACACTGCGGGAGAGGACTACGTCAGCAAACTTCGGCAGAGAATGGACGACATCCACGAACGAGTCCGGTTGAACATCAGAGGCCAGCGATAAAATGAAGAAGACCTATGACATCAAGGCCGACGCTGGAGGATTTAAGGTTGATGACCTGGTTTGGCTGTACAACCCCAAACGTCGTCGTGGACTATCACCAAAGTTGCGGAACTCGTGGGAAGGCCCGTATAAAATCGTGAAAAGGATAAACGACCTTGTGTACCGAATCCATAAGCCACCCCGAGGGAAACCAAGGGTCGTCCATTTCAACAGGTTGGCCCTTACGCTGGAAATCATGACCAAGTTCGCACCCTCAAGCCACCGGAGGATGATATGACGTTCGAAAGTTTATGTCCTTGTATTCAAACGGGCAGAAAGTTCTACATGGGTTACTAGAGAGTCACGAGACCTTTTCGAGGTGCCTGCTGACTACGCACTAGCGCACTGTGTGGCAGAAGATCTTCGAATGCCCAGGGGCATCGCCGTAGTGTTCTCAAGAAATTTGGTCAACTCCAAACACTGCGGGAGCAGAATCCAGAAGTTGGTGGGGTGCTACAGTTGAGAGAGGCCAGAGAAACATCTACTACCTAGTTACCAAGAGGCATTCCCAAGATAAACCGTCCTATGAAGATGTCTGGAAGAGTCTCACCAAACTAAGAGATACTATGGTGGACCAGAATCTGGTGGATCTAGCAATTCCAAAATTGTCCTGTGGTATTGATGGGTTGGACTGGAGAGTCATAAGAAGTATGCTGGAGGCGATATTCAGATCCAGCGGCGTCAAGATTTTGGTTTGCTGTAACCCTCTTCCACGACCGATCATGAAGACCGTGGAGTGTTACTTCCATCGAACTTCACGGTGCAGATATGGGGAGTCATGCAGATATCGTCACACTCCAAGGATGAAATTTCGGGACGAAATGTCTTTAAGAAGGGGGCAATGTAACGAACCTAGGCCGGACCTGTCGCCTCACATGTTGCCATCGACAGCGATGAGATCATCCCCGGAGATGTTCGAGAACCATCCAGTGCGCTCTGCCGCGGAAGACAACGGTCAATATTGGAAACAATTGGAACACGCCGGTCGCCAACGGAAAGAATTCGAAACATCGAGAATGCTGTATCGGAGATAAATAGGCAACCCTCAAGTCTCAGAGACACAGTCTGAACGAGCCCATACCATCGAGCTATACAGTGGCGTAGTAATATAAATTAAGTTGTAGATTCAGTGTGAAATAAATTATTTAAACCAAGTTAAGTTTATTTACGTTACAATATGTTTAGTTCCCTTTATAGAGATCGACACATTTTTGAATCAAATCAAATATATCATGTTGAAAATAATCCAGATCTCCCAATCCAAATTTCATATTTAATATATTAAAAAGGCAAACTTACATAGAGGTATTAATGAAACCTTAAGAAGAATTAGAGAAAAGTATAATTGGCCCAGAATCACTACAGATGTAGAAAAATATGTGAAACAATGTGAAACATGCCAAAAAACTAAAATTTGCAGACAAAATTTAAATAATCCATTAGTTCTAACTGAAACACCAAAAACACCTTTCGAAAGAATTAATATCGACATTATGGAAATTCCAAATAAAAACTATGCTTTAACAATTCGAGATGAACTTACAAAATTTACTCAGGCTTATCCATTAGAAGATAAATCCGCAAAGTCAGTAGTTAACACACTCTTATTATACTTTCAACATTACGGAACACCTTTAAGAATACATTGTGATAGTGGAAGAGAATTTAATAATCATACTATGAAAGACTTGTGTATATTATACGACATCAAATTGACTTTTTCAAGTGTAAATCACCCTCAAAGTAATGCAAGCGTAGAACGATTTCATGCAACCCTGATGGAAATGATTAGAGCACATCAAACGGAAAACCCTGATGAACACCCTTTAAATGTTCTCCCATATGCGGTTATTTGTTACAATAACACAAGAAATAAAACTCATGGATTCACCCCGTACGAATTAATATTCGGACACACCTCGACTAGACCACCTGAAACCTTATATAATGAAAAGAATTTAATAACTAAATATATTCGAGACTTGAATAATCGAGTCTCGTATTATTACCAGATTGCTAGACAAAAAACGGAGCGTAGTAAGGAAAAAGCTAAGAACGCTTCGATAAAAACATCAAACATGATCCCCTGACTATAAGGTAGGAGATAAAGTCTACGTTAAAGAGAGTCAGATTGGAAATAAACTTCAAAACAAATTTAATGGACCCTTTCAAATACTTGAAATTTTTTAAAATTCAGCACTCTTAAAGAATTTAGAAACAAACCAACAATCAAAAATAAATTTCGATAGAATGAAACCTTATTCTGAATAAATTCATTTCAGATAAAAATGCTGTTCCTCGCAGTTATCGCAGTAATTACAGCGATGGCATTCGGACAATATGATGTGGTCCCCATCAACAATACCATAGGTATTTATTATCATCAAAAGGACAATCTGAAACTCTCAAATGAGAAGTGGACATTACTTGTTTACAAAGATATACTTGCAGTAGGCAACGCTTTGAATCATAATCATGAATTATTAAAAAGCTTAGTATTATTTTTAGAAACTGAAAATACAGGGATAAACTTTCTTTATGCAAAAGCTAAAACTCATGTTAGTTTATTAACACAAATTGCCGAATCATTAGATTCAAAACTTGAAGAAATATATTTAGATACAAACCATATTGAAAAAAGAAAACGAGTAAAAAGAGGATTGATTAATGGTATTGGTACTTTTTGGAAAGCCATTACCGGCAATTTGGATAGCAGTGATGGTGAATATTTCAACGAATGTATTAATAAAATTACGCGAGATGAAAAAAATTTTAAAATTACAAATTGACAGGAGACATTTAACACAGGATGATAAGGAAATTGAAGATTCCATTTCAGATATTGCAAATGATGTATTAGTCATAGATTCAGAAGTAAAAACTTTGGAAGTCTGTGAATCACTTATGGAAAGTTATTTGTTTATTGAATCATATTTAGACGACATTTTGGATTCAATCACTTTCGCAAGATTAAAAATACTCCATATTTCAATAATTACCCCATGGGATTTAGAACATGCCCTTCAAGACATTTCACAATCAGTGAAGAAAAGTAATTTACCCCTTCCTGCAAAAATCTCATCCATTGCTCAATACCTGGATTTGATTGAACTTCAGGCCTTTCAGACCGAATCACGAGTGGTTTTTATTCTCAAAATCCCTCTTGTTGAACCTGAATTATATACTTCCTATCAATTATACCCCTTTCCTATCCCTGATAACAGGACTGGACTTTCTCATATTTTACCTACAAACTCAAAATATATAGCGAAAGAAGATGATTCCATGTTGTATTTTACACTTCAAAATTTAGATGATTGTAAAATTGTAGGCCCTAGTTTGAGAATTTGTTCAAACATTTTACCATTTCCTATAGATAATGATGCTATTTGTGAAGCTCAATTATTTAAATATTCAGTTAAAATACCTAGAACTTGTCAGATGTCTCTACTTTTTGCAAAGGACTATAATGTATTTAATTTGGATCCGAATATCTGGTTAATAACACTATCAGATCCTTTACCATTGACAATAACCTGTTTAAATGTTGAACCATTTACCAAAATTATTCAAAACAATTCAATTTTGAAATTAAAGGCAGATTGTAATGCTTTTGTGGGTAACACCAGAGTACATTCCACGCACGTAACTCTTGAGAAAAATATTACTTATAATAGTAATCCTATTCTGATACCATTTGAATGCTGTAAGCACCTTCCTGAAAAACATAATATGCCTGTCCTGAAACCATTGAAATTGAGTAAACTAAACGTTGATGATTTAAATATTGCACAACATAAATTGAGTCAATATCTGATGACTTGATAAAATTATAAATAACCTTTCGTTACGAAAAATTTCTTGGTTTACTTATTTTATTATTGTTAATTTTTATATTGCACAACATAAATTGAGTCAATACTCTGATGATCTTGATAAAATTATAAATGAACCTTATATGTCTTCTGTAAGTGTAGGAAACATAAATCTGTAAAATAGGAATTATGACATCAAGAGGAGATGATCATCCCCAAAACCTCCAGGCCAACATTCTCCCTGAGAGTCCTTTCCAGGCTCTTTCCTCCAAGAAGACGTCCTAGTATACATCTTGGTGAAGACATTGAAGAAGAAGTCATAGAACTGAATTCCTGTACCAACAGAGTCCATGCCTAAAAGTTGCTGCACCCTTAGCATCAACTTTTTCTAAAAGAAGGGAGTTGTTATATCGAAAAATCACCGTATTCTACGCAGTTATTGGCGACGTAGTATGCAACAATGTTGCAAGGTCAAGAAGGACAGCATAGTCAGCATCCAGACACCTGGGCCCCAAGAAGCATCCAGAATCGTAAACAAGACGCAGTTCTGCATCAGCATTTCCGAACTTATAAAAGGATGTCCCGATCAGAGGAGCGTCACTTCTATTCCCTTAGTCGTCCGTGTATTTTCATATACGTAAAATTGTATTTATATTATAATAAAATAAAAAGTTTTTAAAAAGAAGGTTTCAACAAATCCACTTTAACATATAACAAGAATTTTTGACATAAACATTCCTTGGAAATTTTGCATTCTCACTGAACTAGCAGTCTGTTATGAAGCAATACAAATTATTATCAAATAAATTGAACAACTGAATGGGCTTTTCACCTTAGTGATAATTCAGCCAGTTTTAGTTGTCCAGTTTATTTTTTATGCTCCAAACCAGCTATATTTGGAGGCAAACATATTAGTGAGCATGGAAGAAAGGCATCGTTCCACAAAGTCATTTTTGTGATTTCATTTAGGTACCTAAAAAAAGAGTTCAAATGTAACGACGTGCTTTTCAGCATTTCTGAAAATATTGAAACTCAAACAGCAAACACATAAATGCATTGGAAATAATGGATGTTTATAGGTTATGTCATTTTCAATTGATATTTACCTGTATATTCGGCCAATATATAATTTGGAAACAATCAATTGCTACAGATGAAAACCATTATGTCCAGACCAACACGTTATCAAAAACGAAGGAAAATAGAAAAAAACACGATTTTTGTTTGGATTCAGTGCTATGACTATGACCTTCCTCAACAAAATAAAATGACAGACGTCGCCAGTAATTATGCGTATAGTATGGCCAGGCTGTCGCAGACACATGTATATCTGTTCTGTGGTCGCAGAGGGTCCCCGCGACAACGTATTTTTGAAAAGGTACAATTTGTGTATCTACGAGAATATTTAAATTCATTTATGATTGCTTTGGATATCTCATGGCCATCCCTTGGATATCTTCTGAAGGATATCTATTTCAAATCCGTCGATGGATATCCATTTCAAATCAAGTAGAAAAACGAAACATGAGATTTTTCCAAAAAAAATTAATCCATATGTACGAGCATGAAAGAAACTTAGAAATTGACACAATAAAAATCAATCTTGCAATTTAAACTTATCCATATTTGCTCCGGATATCTTATGGCCATCCATATGATATCTTCTGAAGGATATCCATTTCAAATCCGTCGACGGATATCTTATGGATATCCATTTCAAATCCAGGGATATCCCGACCAGAATTGGACATGAATTGGATATCCATAGGATATCCTGTGTTATCTGGGTACCAGAGTTTATTATACTTTTTTTTTGTTCAATACCATTATTTCATTTCCCTCCAGATTGCTATTACTATATTTTATCTTCGATGGATATCCCCGAAGGATATCTTTAGAATTTCTCTCAAGGAATCTTTCATATAGCTTTTGAATATCCCTGAAGGATATCTCATGGATATTCCTTAAAGATATCTTATGGATATCTTTGAAAGATATCTTATGGACATCTCTGGAAGATATCTTATGGATATCCTTGAAGGATATTCTATAGTTGTTCCACTTTGGACATCCATCGGATGTCCATAAGATATCTTTTGGATATAATTGGATGTCCATAGTATATCCATAAAATTCATGAAGGATGTCCAATGGATATCCATTGGATGTCCATGTGTTATCTGGGTTCAGGGTATTATCAATCCATAATCCCAAGAATTTGGTGCACGTCTTATTTTCGATGACATGATTCTGAAGGCTTAGGTTTCCAGAAGCAAATTTAAATGAAATTAAGTTAGTCTTATTCACATTGAAACATAAAGAATTGGAATCACTCCAAGATTTGAGTTTCTCTAAATCAACTTTCATTATATTTTTCAAGAAGTCTGTATCACTTGTAGTGTATTTCCTAATGGTGTGTAAGGCCCTCATAATCCTTGAAGAGATTCTGATTCCTATAGTTATCCAAGACTTTCAAAATTTACTTTTAATTTTTTGCATATTAAAACACCGCAAGAAGACCTCAGTCAAAATATTAGAAGAAACCAAACATTCTCCAAACTCTTGTGTTCAGAGGAAACAATTGTTTATTATAATTTTTTTTTATTGGTGCCCCTTTTTACCCATTTAAAGCACGCCTCAGCGTGTTTAAATCGAACTTTAAAAAACGCGCGTTTTTTAAAGGTAACCATGACAACATCAACAAATCGAGAAACGTTAAGTCTAAATGACAAATTTTTGATTACCTTGTAATGTCAGGAGTACCTTGTAATGTCAAATAAAATATTACTCACAATTCGTTCATTTATATGTGCTCCTCCATCCATTTGATGAACTTTTCATATTCTTTTATATATATATAAATCACTGGATTTTCGCGGTATAAACCGCGATTCTGCCTCACTATTCAAAAAATCGATATTAGAATAATTCATTTTTGAGCTCTGGTGACAACAAATATTGATCTTTGGTAACAAATTGCAAATGAATGTTTTTCTCATTTCCATGACAACGAAAGGTATACTGATGTCACATCACGAATTCAACCTTCTTGCATTATTAGTTCTTATTTCTATTTTTTGTAGTAATAATACCAGTATATATGATTTCAAAGTGCACCAATAAAAAAAAATAACGTAAAGTATTCGTGGATAACTGGTCTTAAAAACACTTGCTCTATTTCGAGCACTCCGGCTGCGCCGTCGTGCTCGAAAAATCGCGCGTGTTTTAAAGCCCTTTTTATCCACTTATACTTTAATATACTATTTTCATTAAGACTATTCGCTCTCCTCTTTCATATATTTTTTTCAGTTTTATCTTTGTATCATGTTGCTCGCTAGATTTTCCAACTTACGAACGGTCACTCAAATTCCACTCTCGCAAACTACTATGGAATATCATTTAAAAATCTCTGAGAATCTCTATGAATGCTAATTTATTACATGCTTTTATTTAGTTTCACCTGTCCCGATGTTTGTCATCAAATCTTGCAAGTTAAATTTGACCCACTTCTAGTTGTTCGATTAACGTGAAATTTGGCAGGTGTTCCTAGTTCCCGTGACAATGCATTTGTTAGATAAAAAAAATGGCGGCTCCACGATGGCGGACGAGATTTGTGTTTATGGTCCAATTCGATTCAAAATTGGTATGTGGGGGTTTTCAGGGTCGAAGATTAGGAACTTTCTGACGAAATTCATAAAATCAAAATGGCGGCTTCAAGATGTCCGACGATTTCTGTGATTATGGTCCGATTCTATTCAAAATTGGTATGTGAGGGTTTTCAGGGTCGGAGATTATGAATTTTTTGTCAAAATTCACAAATTCAAAATGGCAGCTCCAAGATGGCGAACAAGTTTTATAATTTTGGTCCGATTCGATTCAAAATTGGTATGTGGGTGTTAGGGGTACTTACTAAAAAGCACAAAATAAAATAATTATTAAAAAAAACCTTTTTAAAAAGTACAAAATAATTGCTTTAGATGTGTGACGTAGGTTATTCCGTGAGTTAACTGTTAAACTCGGTGTGCCACAGGGTTCTGTTCTAGGACCATTACTGTTTCTCCTCTATGTCAACGATCTTCCTCAACACATAATGGCAGGCTATGTTACAATGTTTGCTGATGATACTACGATAACTATATCAGGTGAAAACGCTGAGCAACTCATCAGCAAATCAGAACGCATTATTGATCAGTTCAGCACCTGGTGCCAAAGAAATAGGCTCTTTCTAAATACTTCAAAATCAATCAGTGTTAATTTTCACTTCAGACGAAATATTCCAAATTGTCTATGCCCAAACTATGCTATTCACGCTTCTGAAGAAATAAAATTTGTTGGTACCTACCTAGACGACAATTTAAATTGGGAAAAACAAGTGGATCATATTTGTGCCAACTTGAATAAAGCGTACTATGCCATAAAGCAGTTGAAATCCAGTTTGGATGAACCTGGCTTACTCAACATATATTATGCCATGGCCTATTTTCATCTAAGTTTAAATGTTATGGCATGGGGAAGGGCAAGGGATTTTTCCAGAATTTTCTTAGAACAGAAACGCGCCATAAGGCTAATCTTCAATATGGACTTCCGAGATAGCTGTCGGCCGGTTTTTATAGATAAAAAAATATTGACAGCCTCTTCTATCTTCATCCTCAAATGTATTATGTTTGTCAGGCAAAACCCCAAATTATATGAGAAGACTGCTACAGAACGCAGTCATAATACAAGAAATGGTGATCTTTTCAATCACAGTGTTTCCAATTTTAATTAGGGTAAATTTTGTGAATGTTGTAAAATGCTCGCATACCTTTTATGTATGTGAGTATATGAGTATATATGTGTATATATATATATATATGTGTATATATATATATATTTTAATTTTTTTGTATTTTTACTTAATTTTCTTAAAACTGAGTTACCATATATACCAAGTGTATCAAAAACGGTGAATAAAAATTATTATTATTATATAGATTCAAAAGCTTGTCGCATCTGTATTCGAAATGAAAACTTTGCGCGACAAGCTCTTGAATCTATAACTCAGGGAATAACCTACGTCACACATCCAAAGCAATTATTTTGTACTTTTTAGGGTATTTGAATAAAAGCTTGTTTTTAAAAAGGTTTTTTTTATTAATTATTTTCCACTCTGGAAATCATGTTGACACGCAGTTGTGGATAGTCATAGAGTACATTTTCCTCTCTACAATCAATGAATCTTGTTTATTTATTATCTGTCTTGAAAGCGTATTTTGAGATTTTGTTGAGGAATTTATATGCATTATTACATGAAATGTTGATCTATTCAGCAATTGCAATGATTAATATTTTTTGGTTTAATAAATTTTTTGAACTTCAATGAGTGCATATAGTGCAACGATAGTTTCTATTTTGTTTATGAATGTTCTTCATGTAAAGTACGGTGAAATATAAGTTCTGAATTTGAAGTTGTATAATTAGTTGACGATTTAAAGCATATCGTCAAGTAATTATACACATTAAAATTCATTGAAACATTACTAATTAAAATATTAAAAAAATAAAGTCTGAAGCATGTGTGTCTTGAAAAAGTACAATATGTTATAAATTGTGGGGAAATTATTTATTCACTTGTCATATGCTTTGACAGTCACTGGTACCAACTGAGGGTAGTATCAAACCATTTCATATCAGTTGGTACTATCCTCAGTTGGTACCAGTGACTGTCAAAGCATATGACAAGTGAATAAATAATTTTCCCACAAGTTATAACCTATTGTACTTTTTCAAGACACACATGCTTCAGACTTTATATTTTTAATATTTTAATTAGTAACGTTTCAATGAATTTTAATGTGTATAATTAGTTGACGATTTAAAGCATGTGTTGCCAACTTCAAATTCAGAACTTATATTTCACCGTTCAACATTCATAAACAACATAGAAACTAGTTTCAACAAAGATGTAAGTTATTAGTACCATAAGTTCCGAATGACACACTAATTTGTTCAATTCTTCATTGTAGTATCCCTGAAGATGGAAATAAAACATTCTGAAAGCTTGGACAAACTTAAAAGAGTACACTTTTTCTTTTGCTGCATACCCCAATAATCAATTTGTTACATATATATATATATATATATATATATATATATATATATATATATATATATATATATATATATAAAATTGTAACAAATTTTCAAGTAAGAGTGATGGATGATGTAATTAATCTCTCTGAAAATACTAAATTTCTCGGAACTTTCGTAGATAGTGATATGAGATGGGAAGCAAATATAAATGATGTTGAAAGATAAACGCCATGTGAAGTGGAATAAATAGAAAATTGAATTAAACATAAAAGATTCAATATGAATTGAACCAGAAAATGGTAGATCTCAGGTGAAAAACAACTACTTTCCTGGCAAATACCACGCAGAACGTTGAATGATATTCACCAGAAAATCCATGCATACCTCCATATAAATGGACATTAAATGCAAATGTTTCTTTCTGATAAGCTCGATTATGTTTAATTTATGTCGTGTTCACCCAACAATCCGTATACCGGTTTCAGGCTTTTTTGGCCCTCATCAGTACGGAGTAGTCAACCAGCCAAAGGTCCGAAGAGCTCTGGCTGAAGCGAGACACAACATAACCAAAACCATCATCGAGTCTATAACACCTATAGGATGGGAAAGAAAACTTTTAACTGGCGGTACCTAGTGACAGAAAGAAACACTCGAAAATCTCCACCTCGATAGGTTTCTAAATAAAGATTCCTTCTCAGTAGATGGCAAGCCGACTAGCATATAGTGAAAAATAATAATAATAATCTTTATTAGCATCAGCTCTCAATTATAAATAGTATAAATAAAATAGTAGTATAAATGTATAAATAAAATAGTATAGTATAAATAAAATAGCATAAATAAAGTACAGAACACATAAAATACAATGCACGAACAAGTTAAATTAGCAGTATAAAATCGAAATAATACAAGAAGAGATATTACAATGATGGGTTATAAACCTTTTATATATTTTACACACTGGCTTTTGAATTCTCTAAATGACGAGTATTCTTTCAATTCTCTTGGTAATGAGTTGTAAAGCTGTAAGCCTTTGATGAACACTGTGTTTGTAGCAGCATTAGCAATATTAATATAGAAATCATTGGAAGCATGTGATCTGGTATTGTGATTATGTATTTCTTGGAGATAAGTTATTTCTTCAGTTAGATAGGTTGGTAAGCATCCTGACTTGAGTTTATACACAAACTTTAGCATATTATAAGCAGCTCTCTGTCGAACATTCAATAAATTCAAGGATTCCAACATGTAAGCTATTGATGTTCGTTTTCTACATAATAGAATGGCTCTCATGTTATTTCTTCAGTTAGATTGGAAG